>CAMOHE010047496.1:0-22517 GCA_946598075.1 Artocarpus hirsutus
TAGACAAATCTCATCTTGTACCGATAACCTTTGGTGACGCCGGTTATGAGGTTCTCGACATGGCTGAGCGCCGTACGGATGGCGGCGCTGGTCTTCCGTGACCCAAACCAAGATTCGATCTTGAGCTGTCTCTTTCCGGTGGCTTCATCGGAGATTAAGTCAAAGTCGAGATTGAGATGCTTGAAGTTCCTGGTGAGCTTACCCCTTGGACCTTCAACCTCTATGACCTTGGCGTGGACTTTGATCTTCACTCCCTCAGGGATCTCCATTGTCTCCGACGACAAGATTGTCTTCATTTTTGCTTGCACTGTCAATCCGATTCATCAATTAAGGGGGGGAAAAAAACAAAAAGCATTGCCATAAGATTACATGAGAAAATAAACAAAATGAATAGATTGTAACTTGGAGGAAGAAAAGGAAAAGGCTTACGAGAGAGAAGCAAGCGGAATTACCGTGAAGAAGTGTGGGGGGCCGACGGAGAAGAACAGAAAAAGCGAAGGCAGTCGCTTCTCAGCCGGGTGAGAGGCCAAGTGCGTTGGTTAAATATGAAAGCCCAATTAGGGTTTCTCTTGTCCTTTTTTTTTTTTTTAATTGATCTTGCTCGAAAGCTCTTTTTCTAATACAACATTGGAGGTACTTTTAAAAAGGGCCTAAGTGGGAAAAAATTTTTGGTCAATGGCTCTTTTTTTTTTTTTAGTATTATAAAACTAGTTTTTTGGACATTAAAATAGTTTCAGTTTTTTTTTTGAGACCATATTTGGATTCCTCTCTTCGATACAGTCATTTTTCTCTTTTCTATGAAAAAAACTGGGACAGTTTTGATGCTCAGAAAAAACTTATTTTTTAATTTAAAAAATGAGAGGCCATTTGTCAAATTTGGTTTTTTTTTTGGCCTGTTTGCCGAATTCTTCCTACAACACTGCAGGGACAATTTGCATATTTTAGGTAGGAATTAGTAGATAATGGGAGTATTTTCACATTTGTCTCTAAATTGTTATTTACATCCTTTTATCATTGATTTTTAAAACGTATCATTTAATATTTTTAAATTTTGTTCTATCAGTAAGTATCTCTTTTTATCCAACTTTATCTGTTTTAAGACGGTTTTTTTACTAAATATTTTTTTATATCCTTTGCAAGTACATTATTTATGTTATTTTACCCCCTTCCTCCTGACTATCAAAATTTGTTATTATATCCCTTTAATATTTTTTTAGCAAATAATCTCTTTCAATCTAATTATATTTCGCTAATAAATTGATTTTGTTGTAAAATAAAGAGGACAAAATAAGAAAATATAGTTTAGAAGTAGAGAAGAATACAAGAGAATGAGAGAATAATAACTATATTTTTTTTCTTTTCTTCTATTTTACATGCCTCTCAAAGCCTTTATTTATAAGTTAAAGATGCCCATAGGTTACAATAGGCTTAATGGTGTTGTAAATGGAGAAATAACTATGAATAAATTGTAACAAATAGAGGTTATGGAATTTGTAAAGCTTTAGGGGTTATGAGACTTGAAGACTTTGGGAGTTATGGACATCCATCATAATACTATATTTATAACACTCCTCCTTAGATGTCCATTATTAAGAATATGCCTCATTAAAACCTTACTAGGAAAAAACCTATAGAAAAAATTCTAGTGAAGGAAAAAGAGTACATTATTCTTGTATAATACGCCAAAAGAGCTGCCTCATTAAAAACCTTGTTAGGAAAACCGAGTAGGACAAAACCTAAATCAAGGAAAAAAGAGTACAACGCGTATTTTCTCCCCATCATGGAAACATCACTTTAGATCTCTAAGCCGACACATTCCAATATTATGCACCAATCTTTCAAATGTTGCAATCGGTAATGCCTTTGTGAATAAATCTGCCAGATTATCTGTTGAACGAAGTTGTTGAACATCAATATCATCATTTTTGTCAAAATCATGGGTGAAAAAGAATTTTAGTGAAATGTGTTTTGTTCTGTCTCCTTTGATGTATCCTCCTTTTAACTAAGCTATGCAAGTAGGATTATCTTTGCATAGTGTTGTTGGAGCTTCTTTCTTCGAAGGTAGACCACATGTTTCTTGGATATGTTAGGTAATTGATCTTAGCCAAACACATTTTCGGCTTGCCTCATGAATTGCTATTATTTCTACATGATTTGAGGAAGTAGCAGCCATGGTTTGTTTTGTAGAACGCCATGATATAGCTGTACCACTATATGTAAATAAATAGCCTGTTTGAGATCAGGCTTTATGTGGATCAAACAAATAACCTACATCTGCATATCCAATTAGTCGTGATCCTATGTTATTTGAATAAAACAAGCCCATATCACTTGTTCCTTGGAGATATCAAAATATATGCTTAACTCCATTCCAATGCCTTTGAGTTGGAGAAGAACTATATCTTGCTAATAAACTTACAGAGAATGCTATATCCTGTCGAGTATTATTAGCAAGATACATTAGTGCACCAATTGCACTAAGATATGGCACTTCAGGACCAAAAAGTTCTTCGTTATCCTCTTGAGGCTAAAAAGGATCATTTTTCACATCAAGTGATCGAACAATCATTGGGGTACTCAAAGGATGTGCTTTATGCATGTAAAATCGTTTTAGAACCTTTTCTATGTAATTTGATTGATGAATAAAAATTTCATCTGCTAAATGCTCGATTTGTAAGCCAAGACAAAACTTTGTTTTTCTAAGGTCTTCCATCTCAAATTCTTTCTTCAAATAATCCATTGATTTTAGAACTTCTTCAGGAGTTCCAATAATATTAAAGTAATCAACATATACTGCAATTATAACAACTCATATCCAGATTTCCTTATAAAAACACATGGACAAATAGGATCATTTTTGCAACCTTCTTTTATTAAATATTCACTAAGGTGATTATACCACATGCGTCCAGACTGCTTCAATCCATATAATGATTTGCGTAACTTAATTGAATAATTTTCTCGAGAATTCGAATTACATGCTTTACGCATCTTAAATCCTTTAGGGATTTTCATATAGATATCGTTATCAAGTGAACCATACATATAGGCTGTAATGACATCCATTAAGCACATATCCAATCTTTCATGTACTGCCAGACTAATTAGAAATTGAAATGTAATCGCACCCACCACAGGAGAATATGTTTCTTCATAATCAATACCAGGTCTTTGCGAAAATCCTTGTGCTATAAGATGTGCTTTATATCTGACGACTTCATTTTTCTCATTTCGTTTTTGTACAAATACCCATTTGTATCCTACTGGTTTTACACCTTCAGGTGTTTGGACTACAAGTCCAAAAACCTCACGTGTTGCAAGTGAGTTCAATTCTGCTTGGATTACGTCTTTCCATGTTGGCCAATCATTTCTGTGTCGACATTCTTCGACAGATTTAGGTTCAGGATCCTCTCTTTCTTTAACAATATTGAGTGCTACATTGTATGCAAAAATATTGTCGATAACTATTTCTTTTCGATTCCATCTTTTTCCTTTAGTGACATAATTTATGGAGATCTCTTCATTTTCAATATTTTCAAGTACCTGCACCTCTTTTGGGGGCTTATGATTAGTTATGTCTAGGGTCTCCTTGGAAGTACCTACCTCCTTAATTTGACCATCTTGATTATTTGCTCCTTTTCTCTTCCAAGGATTTTTGTATTTAGAACCGACTAGTCTACCACGCTTCAAGCATGCTTTAGACTCATTTGCTATAGTAATATTTCGTCCTATAGGGACATCAACTCGAACTGGAGCATTTGCAGCTGGTATATGACATTTGGTTATTCTTTTTAGGTCAGTAAATGCTTCTGGCAATTGATTGGCTATATTCTGCAAGTGAATTATCTTTTGAACTTCTTGCTCACATTGTTGTGTACGAGGATCAAAATGACATATTGACGATGCTTTCTATATAATTTCTTTTTCTAGCTGCTTATTCTCTTTCCCTAATGCTGGGAAGTTTGTTTCATCAAAATGACAGTCGGCGAATCGAGCCGTAAAAACATCTCTTAGCATTGGTTCAAGATATTTAATTATAGAAGGGGATTCATATCCAACATATATTCCCAGTCTTCTTTGAGGTCCCATCTTAGTGCGTTGTGGTGGAGCAATAGGAAAATAAACTACACAACCAAAAATTCTTAGATGGGAAATATTTGGCTCCTGACCATAAGCCAATTGTAGTAGAGAGAACTTACGATATGACGTTGGCCTAATGCGCACAAGTGCTGCTGCATGCAAAATAGCATGTCCCCAAACAGAAACAGGGAGTTTGGTTCTCATAAGTAGAGGTCTACCTATTAATTGGAGGTGTTTAATAAATGATTCTACTAGATCATTCTGCGTATGAGCATGGGCAACAGGCTCTTTAATAGTTATCCCAATTGACATACAGTAATCATAAAAAGCTTGGGATCTAAATTCACTAGCATTGTCAAGACGTATTGACTTAATTGCATAATCTGAAAATTGCACACATAATCAAATTATCTGAGCAAGTAATCTCGCAAACGCCAGGTTGCGAGTTGATAATAAACACACATGTGACCATCTCAGAGATGCATCTATTAAAACCATAAAATATCTAAATGGTCCACATGGCGGATGAATGGGCCCACATATATCACCTTGAATACGTTCCAAAAATGCAGGGGATTCAATCCCAACTTTAGTTAGTGATGGTCTAATGATTAATTTACCTTGAGAACAAGTAGCACATGAGAATTCATTAGATTGAAGAATCTTCTGGTTCTTCAATGGATGCCCATTTGAATTCTCAATGATTCTTCGCATCATTATTTACCCAAGATTGCCTAACCAGTCATGCCAAATAATAAAATTATTTGGATCAGTGAACTTCTGGTTCACTATTGCATGTGCTTCAATTTGAGTAATATTCTGTAGTACAAACCGGAAGAAAGAGCAGATAATTTCTCTAATATGTTTCTTACCTGAAATCATAGCTGTAATATAGAGGTATTCAACATTTGCCTCATTTACTATCTCAATGTGATATCCATTTCGACGAATATCTTTAAAACTTAATAAATTTCTTTGAGACTTAGTAGAAAGTAATGCATTATTTTTAAGAAATCTTGTTCCTCTAGGTAATAATATATTGGCTCTTCCAGAGCCTTCAATAATTTTTGTACTACCAGATATTGTATTAACATTAGCTTTGCCCATATCAAGTGCAAAAAATATTTTTTATCTTTAAGTATGGTATGCATTATTGCATTATCAACGAGACACACATCTTCACCATTGATCTTGGGTCCAACTAAAGATTGGGGAATATCCATATTTTCTTCATTCAAATAAAACAAAAATACATTTTAAGAAATATTACAATCCAACAAAGTAAAATATTAGATATTGAAACCATAGTTAAAAAACAACACACCAAAACACACCTCAAACCAAATAAAAACACACCAAAAATAAAATCCTAGAAATGATTTTAGTTATTTTTGGACAGTCCCATCACCAATTAAATGATCAATTCTCCCTTCAGGATGTTCAAAGAAATCTGTCACATCTAAATGAGTTATATCAATAAGACTTTGGTCAAGATCATCAAAGTAGGTAGAATTTGCTTCTATATTTTTCCCCTTCTCTTTGAGTGATGCTTGATAAAGCTCAACAAGATGTTTCGATGTACGACAAATACGTGACCAATGTCCTTTCATACCGCACTGGTAGCATATATTTTCTAAATTCTTTTATCCTTTTGTTGCACACCTTTTCTTTTGTCTCCATTATTCTCCCTCTTTTGGACATGAGAATTGTTATTATCATGATTGTAATAGGTATTCCAACCTTGACCACGTCCAAGGCCATGATCATGGGTACGACCACAACCACGACCTCTTCCACGCTCTGAATTGTTAGATGTTATTGCATTCACTTCAGGGAATGGGGCAGAACCAGTTGGACGAGATTCATGATTTTCAGTAATAGCTCGTTATTTTGTTCAGCCAGAAGAAGGCATGAAATCAATTCAAAGTATTTTTTAAAGCCTTTTTCTCGATATTGCTGCTATAGGAGCACATTCGAGGCATGAAAAGTAGAGAATGTTTTCTCTAGCATATCTTCATCAGTAATATTTTCTTCGCATAATTTTAATTGAGAATAATTTTAAATATTGTAAAGTTATACTCACTTACTAATTTAAAATCCTGCAATCGCAAATGCATCCAATCATAACGAGCTTTTAAAAGAATAACAGTTTTTTTGGTGGTCATATCTTTCTTTCAAATTTTTCCAAAGGTCAAGTGGATCTTTTATAATAAGATATTTAGTTTTTAATCCTTCATGGAGATGGTGACGAAGGGAAATCATTGCTTTTAGCGCGGTTTTGTAATGATTCTTGATTTCCTTCTTTGATTGTGTCTCCAAGACCCATAGCATCCAAATGAATTTTAGCATCAAGTGTCCATGCTAGATAGTTCTTGCCCGTAATATCAAGGGCTACAAATTTCAACTTGGTAAGATTTGCCATGGTAAAAGACTATAACAAAAATATTAATCAAATTAGAAGATAAGAAAAAAATTATCAATAAACAATTAGAAAATAGTATATACATTGTTCAATGAATAACAATAAACATCTATTTACAGTAGTTGAGCCGCAATAGTTCATATATTTGAAATGTTTATATATTTAACGAATAAGCGATAATGTTTTTATATTACTTATTAATGCTTATGTACTTGATAATTTTTATATTTATTTTGTTCGTGTGATAATATATCTCATTCTTGTGGGGCCATTGGTTTAGTATGTCATTTATGGTTATGCATCCATGTGCACTTGGTTTGTAACCACACAGGAATATGCAATGTGCTGTGCCATCTCCATGGTCACATGCAAAATGGCCTATTACTTTTGTTGTGCCATGTGAAAGGTAAAGCAACTCACCTTTTTTTGTAAAAGGGCCTCCACTTCCCAAACTTTGTATGCTCTTTTGAACAATGTATTTATTATCGATGACTCTTACTTTTTTCGTGCTGATAACATGTTGTAAAATAAAGAGGACAAAACAAGAGAATATAGTTTAGAAGTAGAGAAGAACACAAGAGAATGTGAGAATAATAACTATATTTTTTTCTTTTCTTCTATTTTACATGCCTTTCAAAGCCTTTATTTATAAGCTAAAGATGCCTGTAGGTTACAATTGGCTTAATGGTGTTGTAAATAGAGAAAATAACTATGAATAAATTATAACAAATAGAGGTTATGGAATTTGTGAAGCTTTGGGGGTTATGAGACTTGAAGATTTTAGGGGTTATGGACATCCATCATAATACTATATTCATAACAGATTTGTTTTTCTGTTGATTTTACAAGACCTCCACGTTTTTTAGATTTAAAAAGATTTGTGGGAAAGAAATTAACTCTAGAAGCTTCTAACATTGAACAACTAAACAAAATAATTTAAAAATGTTCCCCAAAATTAGATTTTTCTGACCCACCATCTCTTTCTCTTTTCCTTTTCTTCTTCTTTCTCACGCTCAAACACCCCACTTACTGGCCCTCCTTGCTAACCAACCTCAGGCCACCGCCACCTTGCACGTGCCGGCTAATCATGATTGTCGCCTCCCGAACCTCCAGAAGTTGGAGTAGCGTTGGCTCACTCTCCATCGACCGTCGTGAAGAGCCAAGGGAAAGTTTATATTTTTCAAGCCTTCACACGTGATTCTAACGTCATTTGACTCTATCTTCTCTGACAAACTGTACCGTTACATTTCACTCATCAAGAGGAGCAAGAACCATACCCTCACTAATCCGATCATTGTTGGATTTCTTTGGGCCCTTGACACCTCCCATATTTGACGGTTTTTACCTATTTTCTAGCACAGTAGACATCGATTGGAGGAACAACCACCAAAGACGTGCCTTCTAGTTGAGAGCTTCATTTCAGTACATACCTTGACCGTCACCTCCTTCATTTGTGCTGGTCAGACATGGTCAAAGTCGATCAAATCGTTGACTCCAACCACCCAATCTTGACGGAAGTGCATACTGGCCTTCTAACTATCCAGACATGTTCACAACGTTGAAATTGTGAGACAGAATTTTGAAAGGCGAGTGCAACAAACGAGGTTTCTAATTTTGGACATTATTTCAATTTTGCGAACCAAGTGTTTCATTTCTCATCAGATTTTTCTTGTAGGAATTTCGACAACTTGAAATTTTAAAATTTTTAATGGAATGATTTTGAGAAATGAGTGATATAACTTAATTTCATTAATCATGAAAATTAAATTGAATAATTATGATTTCTTATTTAATTGTTCATGTTGACTTATTAATTATGTTTGTTGAAATTGATTTATTGTTGATCTATATATATATATATATATATGTATATATCTATACTCTAGGTGGCACATTTTGCAGATATAGTTGCCGACACTATTCTATGACTTTTTTTTATAGGTTTGAATTTTTAGTTTTAGTCGAAAAATAGTCATTATGTTGCCGGATTTTTGTTAGAACTAACCTAACAAACATCGTAGTAATTTTGAGGGTTTGAGAATGAGTTAAAATATTCCCTTTTTTGTAAATTGTCGTGATCCTATGTGGCACCGCTTGATTAACTATGGCCATTTGGAAAATTTTTTGAGGACTGTTTTATTCATATTACTTATGGGGTGCTTATTTGGGGCACAATGGACAAAAGGTGCTCATTTGGAGCACAACAGACATTCTTTAAATCCGTTTCTTTCCTTTTTTCCTTCATTAACAACCGAAACTTGTGTGTTAGATTTAATGGTAAGTTTCTAACCTTATATAGGTTTAGAGGGATGTTATTTAAATGCTTATTTATTTATATTTATAAATTTTGTTTGAATGTTAATTTGTTTAGTTTTTATTGAAATTTTATTTGAAATTATAAAGTTTATATTTTTTTCTTATGGAAATACATGTACATTTGTTATTTCTTTTTGTATGTTGATTTTAGAACTGAGTAGTCGATATTCTTACTGAGTTCTAGCTGACCCCTCTTTTCCCCAAGTAGTGTTCAATGTGAGCTAGATTGACAGAGTGGCTAAAGCGTCGAGAATCTTATGACTAAATTTATGGTTAATACTTTTAGAGGGATCTTCGTGTTCATAAATATATGTATTTATTTGGACTTTAATTATCTAAAATAACCATATGCTAAGCGTTGTGTATTAAGTAGGAGATGCATTATAAACCCCTTTTGTGATGAACATACCTCTTTATGATAATTCTATGTATTATATCTAAATTTGAGAGGTGGATGGATTACTGTGTACAAACATACCTCATAAATTTAAAGTTTTATCACTAGCCCTAATTTGGGGTATGACACCAACTACAACGACCACTGGCATAGCATTCACCGTCTAACATCTCTAGAGCTCTTGTCAGCAAGCCGCCTTTGAATGTTTGCTGAAATCTGACACGATGAGGCTAAGCTAATGGTGAAGCAACTATTAAAAGAACACTACTACAACTACTCGAGTAATAATGAATATTCATCTAATCATCATTGTGATTCATCAAAATGGACAAAAATAAAGTTGAGACCAAAGATCGTTGATCTTGTTTTTAACATCATGATGAAGATGATTACCAGAAAGCAGTATTACAGGAATGAAACTAGTACTATAGTGGATGAAGAAGCTAAGCAATTCAAGTCTATTATGAAAGAATGTTGGAGCTTCTAGGGAGCTTGAAGATTAACAATTTCTTGCCATTTTTGCATTGGATTGATTATCAAGGAGTTTAGAAGAGGATGATAAGGTGAATGAAGAACATGGACAATCTTTTTCAAAGTCTTGTCGATGAGCATAAGAAAATTATGAATATCGGAGATCATGGAAGGAACACAACGTTTATCGATGTTATTTTATAGCTGCAAGACTCAAATCCTCAAACATATGACGATGAGACAATAAAATATCTTATCCTGCTAAGCTTCTAACTACTTCTCTTCTTTGACTTTAGTATCTAAATAAACAACTGAAAAACATATCTGGGCATCTTTTTCAGTTCCCACCAAAAAAATTGCCTTAAATTATGTCAAAAAGTCTATTATTAAAATAGGCATGGTTGAAAAATTAGAAAAAAAAAAAAGAATTTATAATTAAAGCCTTACAAATGGTTTCAGTCTAAACTGATTAGTTTAATTCAAACCGACCTCAATAGAATTGGATCGAGGAATTTAAAGAAAAAAAGTCCTTTAATTGGATTTTATGTAATTTGACTTAAATAGGTTGGAAAATCCCTAATAGTTTTTAAATAATAACCTAAAATGCATGGTATAAAAAAAGTAAATAACCTATTATTTTTGTAACATAAATTTTTTACTGCTACAAAAATGATAGTTTATTTTCTTTTTTAAATCAACCACTTAGTGAGATAGATGCTAATAGGTTATTTCTCCTCATTGACATCATCTAAGATGTCGCTTCTTTTGAATCAACCAAAAGTAATGCAAAGAGCTTGGGCTGAGATAGATGCTAATGTTAGACATGACCACTTGGTGAATGAGTCAAACTTGCCCAACTTGAGTTACCTATACAACATAATCAATGAGACATTTATGTTGTTCCCAAGTACTCCAATCAATTTGCCACACGAATCTTCTAATAATTACACTATTTCAAGATTTGACGTACCAAAAGGAATGATGTTGTTAGTTAATACATGGGCCATTTCATAATGATCGAAAAAATCTAAAAATTAATAATTATAATTAATTAAAAATTTTTCTATAAAAACATTGTTAAGTTTATAGAAAAAATATAAGTTTAAAGCTTATAAGTTCAAGTTTCGGTAAGAATTACGAGAAATTTTTGCGATATAGCATGGAATCTAAGAAAATGATTGACTTTAAACAAGTCAATATATTTTTAATAGTCTAAGCAAAATTTCGGTCCAATAGGCAAGTATTAGATTAAGTTTGTTTTCTAGAATTAAAAAAAATTAAGTCGAGGGTTTTCTAAAAAAACTCAAACACTTAACATAAAAATTCAACTTAAATTTCTACAATTATATAATTAGAGTGAATTTGCTAGTATATAATACCATTAAGCATTGCAATGATATTTTTGGGAGACAATTTAAGATGAGGAGACCTTTAATCTTAAAGTTAAATATGAATAGAGTTTATCAGCGAGGAATCTTAGATTTAATATGTTAGAATTTCAAGTATAAATACTGCATTAAAGCTGTATAGATAGACACTTTAACATAGTTAAGCAAGATTAGTAAGCTCTCATTTAATTTAAAGAGTTTATTATTAATGAAATTAAGGAACTAACGTTACAAGTACTAAGAACTTAGTCCATATTAGTAAGGGTTGAGAAAATCCTAGAATTAAATAATGTAATTTACATATTTAATTCAAGGATTTTCTTGTATAATATCATATTTGATTTTATAACTAAAGGATTTATAAAATTAAAATAAATATTCTAGAATTCTATAGTAAATTTTAAAGTTAAATTTAGTAACTTTCATCATTAAATAATTCAGCTGATAAATTCTATCATGATTTAAAACAAGAGAAATTTCAATCCGTAAATAATTTGAGTATTTCAATGATAAGAATTTTTAAGTATAGTATGATGTTAGCAGTATACCAAGAAACACTTTAGCACTTAGCAAGTCCTTAATTGTCAAATAATTTAAAATCAGAGTTATGCGAGAGAAATTTTGATAGAAAATGCTAAGCAAACTCAAAAATTTTACACTATCAAAAAACTAGGCCATTACCAAGTTTAAATGTATAAAAAATCAAGTTTAGATCTTTATTAAATCTAGAAGTAATTTTAAGACTAAATACAGTCAAAAATCAATGCACGATTAAAACGTATATCGGTATCGGTTTACATTATGATTAATGTCAAACTATATTAGAAAAATGGGAAAGGACCTAGTGACAATTAGATTTTCCTATCAGCTAAGTTAGCCATCCCCGACAGTACAAAATTCATCTGTTAATGAGAATCTTAGAAGATAAGTTTCAAGAACTAGATTTGACAATGGATTACACTTGATTTGATGTGTCCTTGGTGTAATTATGAGACAAAAATCCCACCCAACTTCATTAAGAATTGGTGCCATAATTAGGGGTTTCTTAAGCTAAATTTAGTTCATCAAAGTTAATTAAGAGCCTATATAAGCATTACTTACGTGAAGTGATTAAATTAGCCTTTGCTCTATATATAGCTATACCATCAAAACCATCATTTTAGATCCCTTTTTCCTCTCCATTTCCTCCCAAAAACTGGGTATACTAAGAGGGAAGTCTCCACAAATAAAATTCCTCTGTCAATTCCTTCTAAATCTATACCAAGTTCTAGTTCAGAGATCCTTCAAAAAAAATTTTCTCGTCCTTCCACTCTTAAAAACCGATACTAATAGAAAGCCTCCAAGAAAATTTTTCTTCTATTTTCTTCCCCAAAAACATGCTTTCTTCCCTAAGCAAGCTTCCAAAGATTTCATTTCCCTTCCACCACAAAAATCACCATAAAGTAAGGAGAAAGGAAGAACTAGCAGGGATTAAAACAACAAGAAAAAGGTTAGAGTCTTTTAGAGATCCTCCATGGTAAAATTCCAATCTTTGTTCTCTTTATTTACTTAGATAATACTAGATTAGATTTTTTATGTTCAAAGTAATCAAGAAGAAATAAAGGAAAAACTAGTGGTTCTAAAGTAAACCATCAAGGGAGTGTCTTCAAGGGTAAAATCTGTCACTTTCCCTTTTAAACCCTTTAGTTCATTTAAAGTTTAGATTTTTATGAGTTAAGTTTATGATTTAATAAGAAAATGGTTTGTAATAATTTTATTTATGTGGTTGGTGTGGCTCTATGTGCAACTTATTGTAATAAGTTAGGTTATGTATATTTAGTAAGATATTGTGCATGTTTTGATGTTGTGGAAAATTTTTCTAGAAATTTTGATTGCGAAAATGTAAGCCTTAAAGTTAGTTTTTAAAAATTTTTCAAAAGCGAAACTTTAAGTTTTTTACATTTTGAACAAAACTATGTGATTAGCAAAACCACAGTTTCGATTCTACGATGGGTTTCGAGGTAGTTTTTTAAAACTGCCTGTGGCTGTCCAAAAACAATTCTGGTGCTATCCAAAACTAGCTTTCACAATTATTGGCCATTTCAAGCCATTTTGGGTCTGAATTTTACGTCTCTCTAAAAACAAAAGTTTTCGATGAGATGGACAACTTTCTTGAAGAAACTTTTTCTTTTTCAAAATCTAATGATGTTATGGGCAGTTTCTCAAAATTGCCCAAAAATTGTATTTATGGGCTGAAATAGTTTTTCAAAGTTTAGGCCTTTCGAGGCCAAATTGTAATATTTGCTGAACACAAAAGTTTTATTTTCAATGAAACGAAGAATTTTCATGAAGAAAGTTTTGTAATTATCTACCTCTAAAATAGACTTTATAAATGGATTTATAAAAGTAGTCAAAACTTTTTAATCAATAAAGTTTGTAAAATTTAACTGCAAAACTGTAGATGGTGGATCTACAATCAAATTGCTAAAATTTAGAATCAAGTAATCAAAAACTTGGGCCTTCAAATCACCGTTGAATCGACCTGTTCACTCGGATATATATGCAAGATTAGGATAAATTGAACAAAATAACATAGAAATAAATGAACACGCAAGATTTATAGTGGTTCACTCTATTAATGAAGAGCTATGTCCACTGTGATTCACTATTGGGTTTTCTGAGTACAGATTACAAGATGAGAATGTAAACTGGCAAAATTGCGGTGTTTTTTCTATATTTTTCCTATATCCATTTCTCTATCCCTCTGTCCCTATATATAGAGTATGAGATAGAATCATGGCCATTAACTGTCAAATGGAGTGGAATAATGCTTCGCGAATAACTGTGATACTAGGACACGTGTCGGTTGATGATTTGCTGTAGAAACCACTTCTTCCTCATATTTCGGTTCTGTACTTAACGTGTGTTAACCGTTAGGACGTGCTATCCATCGAACCGATAAGAACGATTCAGACGAACGATACCTTGAAAAAATTAACTTTGGGACTGAAAGCAATCGGTTTAAGGAACCAATTCCAACGAACGAATCGAATAATCGATTCGATCGAGCTTATTTGTTTGACTCGTTTGATCAACATTGTTGGGCCACCAGGGCCCATGGTCAATTTGGGCCTGTCCGAATTGTACCCCAACAGTTAGCCCCCCACTCCTTAGTCTCATGTTATAGATTACAGGAGTGAAGATCTGATTTTGAAATCGACTGCACGTGACTTGGATGACTCTTCACCTGTGCCAAAATCATGACTTTCCCTTGGGAAATCGTGACAATTAATTTGCTGTAACACATGTCCGCATGCCGTTGGCGATTCATTAATAATCACAGTGATGCTGACGTACGTGAGCAGGAAGTCGAACAGACGCATAACCATAGCCCTTGGAACAGATTGATCTGAAGCGATCCTAACCATCAAAGTGGTGCTCTGGAAGGTACATAATGCGTCTCTGTCCTTTTCCTTTAATCCGTTTCTCTCTTTCGGATTTCCAGTTTCTCTCTTTTGGACTTTTAGGGTGATTTTTCTCCTGTTTTTCCTCAGTTCCTTCAGATTCTTCAGGCAAGATTTTCTCCTTTTTCATCTTTTCTTGCAATTTTCCTTCCATAATTTTGTTCTTCTCTTGATTCCGAGCATCTTGATGCTAAACACGCTATATTTTCCAAGAAAATCAGCAACCGCTAGGGCTGTTTGGCTATATCGACTATAAGGCATTCAAGAACTGTTTGAAGTCCTTAGTTTTAGGGTCCTGAATACATATCGATTTGGTCGAGTCCGGTGTTTGCCATGAAGATGGCGTCTGAAGAATACGGATCGATCTGGTCGAGTCTGAAGTCGAGCCATAATGATGGCGTTGAGTTCTGATTGATCTGGTCGAGTCTGAAGTTGGGCCATAATGATGGCATTGGGTTCAGATCGATCTGGTCGAGTCCGAAGTTGCAAAAATTAAGTCCTTATTCTTGAAAATAAAACTCAAAAATTCGTCAATTTATCAGGAAAATAAAATTCTAAATAATAAAGCAACTGCACTTATTTATAATGTATACGAGCTGCCTACATATCCCTTGTATAGGAATCAAGTCAAACGTAGTTCAATTACATGGCAAAAGCAGAATCAAACCATTACAGATAGTACTTCCTCAAATGATTAGCGTTCCAGCTCTTCGTTATGTGGGATCCATCTAGCCTCTCGAGTTTGTAAACTCCTTCCCGAACTATCGACCGTATTCGATAGGGTCCTTCCCAATTAGTCGTCAATTTTCTAGCGTTGGCTTCTCTAGTATTCTAGAAGACTTTCCTGAGCACGAGTTCTCCTTCGACAAATCTTCTAGGCTTGACCTTCCTGTTATAATACCTAGCTGCTGCTTATTGGTAGCATCCAAGGCGATAGAAAGCTCTGTCCCTCTTTTCGTCGACAAAGTCCAGGGCATCCTGCATCATCTCATCATTCTTTGCTTCGTTCAGCAAAGAGTAATCAACTCGCAGGTCCCACACAACTATCTCAGCGAGAGTAATGGCTTCTATCCCATACACAAGTGAAAAAGGCGATTCGCTAGTTGCCCTCCTTGGAGTGTTCGATAGGCCCATAGTACCATCGAGAGCTCCTCGACCCATCGTTCTTTTCTTGCTTTGAGTTTCTTCTTTAGATTTCTTATGATCGTCTTATTCGTCGCTTCAGCTTGTCCATTTCCTTGCGGGTATCTTGGCATTGAGAAGCTCAAAATAATTTCCCAATCCTAGCAAAACTTCCTGAAGGATGATGAAACGAATTGAGAGCCGTTGTCGGTGACTATCTCTTGTGGGACTCTGAATCGACAAATGATGTTCCTCCAAATAAATCTTTCTACGTCCCATTCTTTAATGTCAGCAAAAGCTTCAGCTTCGACCCATTTGGAGAAGTAGTCAGTAAGGACAAGCAAATACTTCACTTGTCCGGGAACTGGAGGAAACAGTCCGACAACATCCATCGAGAACTTCATGAACGGGTATGGCGAACTGACTGAAGAAAGCTCCTCTACTGGTTGATGTATGATGGGGGCATGCCTTTGGTAGCTATCGCATTTTCGAGCAAAGTTTTCACAATCACTCTGCATTGTTGGCCAATAAAATCCTTGCCTCTTCACCTTGTTGCACAATGACCTTCCGCCTGAATGATTTCCACATGATCCCTCATGCACTTCTCTAATCACTTTCTCGGTCTCATCTTCTCCGAGACATCGGAGATAAGGTCCTGCGAAAGAGCGCCTATATAGCTTTCCATCTATCAGGCAGTATCTTGCCACACGCACTTTAATCTTTCTCGCAGCCTGTCTATCGTCAGGGAGCCAACCTTCATTGATATACATCTAGATGGGGGTTCTCCAATCGTCCCTCAGATCGACATAGCTAGCTTTCTCAACCGGTGCAATGCTAGGGCTGTCGATTAGTTCCAAAGGGATTATTCTCTTCTCGCTTACTTCGACTGACGATCCTAGGTTAGCCAGTGCATCGGCTCTGGAGTTGTGTTTTCGTGGTACGTGTTTGACCTTGAAATGATCGAATTAAGCTTTCAGCTTATTAACTAAGCTTAGGTATAAATGCATCTTCTCGTCTCACGCCTCGAATTCTCCATTTACTTGGTTTACGACTAGCGTGGGGTCACTTTCTAGAAGAAGCTTAGTAGCCCCCAATGCAACAGCAAGCCTTACTCCAGCTATCAGGGCTTCGTACTCAACTTCATTATTTGTAGCTTTAAAACCTAATCGAAAGCTCTGTTCGATTTCCTCACCAGTTGACGACTTTAAGACAATCCCTATTCCTGACCCCTTCTCATTGCTTGACCCATCGACTTGCATAATCCATGACTCCAATCCTCCCTCTTCGGTCCTGCAAGTTAGCTCAGCTACAAAGTCTGTAAGCACTTGAGCCTTCAACGCTGTACGAGGCTTGTATTCGATGTCGAACTCTGTTAGTTCAACTGCCCACTTCGTCATTCTTCCAGATACATTCGGCTTGTGCAAAATTGCTCTCATCGGGTAGGATGACAGTACCACAATAGTATGTCCCTGAAAATACGGACGAAGTTTTTGGGTAGACACGACTATTGCAAGTGCAAGCTTTTCGATGACTAAGTACCTTGTTTCTGCGTCCAAGAGCGAGTGTCTTACGAAGAACAATGGCCTCTGAGTCCCTTCTTCTTCTCGAACTAGTGCTGAACTTACTGCCGCCTCGGATACAGCAACGTATAAATAGAGCGATTCGCCATCTCTTGGCTTTGACAGGATCAATGGAGTGGTCAAATATCTCTTCAGTTCTTAGAAGGCCGTTTCGCACCATTCGTTCCATTCAAATTTGGTATTTTTCTTGAGCAGCTGGAAAAAAGGTAGACATTTGTCGGAACATCTAGCAACGAACCGACTTAGTGCCGCTACTCGTCTAGTTAATTTATGAATTTCTCACTTGGTCTTTGGAGAAGGCATCAACTGAAACACTTTTATCTAATCAGGATTCGCTTCGATTCCTCACTTCGTCACGAGATATCCTAAGAACATGCCGCTCGCCACTCCGAAAGTGCATTTCTCTAGATTAAGCTTAATGCCATATTTTCTGAGGACGTCGAACAATTCTTGCAAATGCTGAATGTGGAGATCGGCCTACAGAGATTTAACCAACATGTCATCGATGTAGACCTACATATTCTTACCAATTTGCTGCTCGAACATCATGTTGACAAGTCGTTGGTAAGTTGCTCCCACATTTTTCAATCCGAAAAGCATGACTTTGAAACAGAAAATCCCCTGCTCTGTTATAAAGCCAGTTTTCTCTTGGTCATCGGGGTGTAGCAGGATTTGATTGTAACCAGACAATGCATCGAGAAAACTCAAAATCTCGTGTTCGACTATAGCGTCAACGAGCCTATCGATGTGAGGTAATGGATAACTGTCCTTCGGGCAAGCTTTGTTAAGATTGGTGAAGTCGACACACATGCGCCATTTCTCATTTTTCTTCTTTACGATCACCACATTGGCGAGCCAATCGAGATACTGGATAGGGCGTATAAAGCCGGCCTTAGGTAACCTCCTCACTTTGTCTTTGATCACGTTGTTCCACTCGATTCCTGACTTCCTCCTTTTCTGCTGGACAGGTTTATGCTCTAGGTCTACATTCAATTGGTGGGAGATTATGTTTGGGTCGATTCCAGGCATATCTGTGTGAGACCATGCAAAACAATCAACGTTAGATCTAAGAAATTCAATTATTTGGTGTTTAATACCCTCATCGAGCTGCGATCCAATCTTTACTGTTCGTTTTTCATCTCTTAGGTCTATTTGGATTTCGTCAAACTGTTCCAAAATCGTTTCGACACAGCTCTGCTTGTTTGTTTCGCCTTGCTCGTTTGGCTGTAATTGCTATAAAGCTTTTTTCTGCTTTATTGCTGCGACGTAACAGCTCCTCGTCGCCTCTTGGTTTCCTCGAATTTCCTAAACTCCTCGTTTCGTCGGGAACCTTATCATCTGGTGGTATGTAGAAGGAACTGCCTTCATGGCATGAATCCAAGGCCTCCCATGAATTATGTTGTATCCTGATGGGCAATCCATGACCAGGAAATCGATCAGTTTGTTTTCCCCTACCGGGTATACTGGAAGCTTGACCCTTTCAACTGTTGTTGTCGCTTCTCCATTGAATCCAACCAGTGACGTTGGTGACTTCTCAATTTCTTCTTCTCCAACTTCCATTTCTTTTAGCGTCGAGAGGAAGAGAATATTGGCGGAACTCCAGTTGTCAACCAGAATCCTGCTTATTTCACAATTCGCGATATTGAGTTTAATAACTAATGCATCATCGTGTGGGGAGTCGAGCCCAATCGTCTCGTCGCTTCGAAATGAAATTTCGTATTCGGGACAGTCACTATACGTAGCGCTTGTGGTTGCTCGATTCGCTTTCCTTTGATAGGACTTCATCTGATTAACTGAATCACCGCTAAAAACCGAGCCTCCACAAATGGCTCCTATTACCTTCCTCATTGGTGGCGGTGATGGTGTTTTCTCTTCGGCTTGCTCGTTCACTCGCCCTCTTCGTTCCTTGTTAAGCCTATATGTCCTCTTTCCCCTTTCAGAGAGGTACTCTCTCAAACAACCTTTCTTAAGAAGCTCTACAATTTTCGATCGTAATGCTTTGCAGTCGATCGTCAAGTGCCCTGTGTCTCGGTGAAACTTGTAGTATTTTGACTTATCTAGCGAATGGCTTGCTGGCAATTTGCCAGGCTATCAGACGTAGTCTTTTCCTTCAAGTTGAGCGACTAGTTTAGATGGCAATATGCTGAGGGCATATTTTGGTGGTGACAGGGGTCTCGTCGTGGATCGAGGCTTGTCATCTTTCCGCCTCCATTCTCTTTTTGGTATTGTTCTTGTCTGTCCTCGTTGGTTTGGTTAGTGCTGCTGCTTCTGGTTTCATCTGTTCTGACCCTTCGTTCTTGTGAATTCTCATTCGCATCTTTCGTTTTCTTCCTCCAGGTCAATCCAGCCTTTAGCTCTGTTCAATGCTTCTTGGATTGTCTACGGGTAGTCGGAATAAATGCTGCTTTTGAAGGATGACCTGTGCAGGAGTCCCTTTTTTAGTGCTTCACGGGCTGTTCCATCTTCCAAATCTGAAATCTCAGAGAGTGTTCTGCTAAATCGCTCAATATAGGCCCGTAATGGCTCGCTTGGGCTTTGGACAATGGACCATAAATCTTTGGTCATTTTTCTCATTTTAATATGCACTGAATACGTTTTAATATGCACTTAATATGCACCAAATTGATTTGCTTTTGAAGGATGACTTGTGCAGGAGTCCCTTTTTCAGTGCTTCACGGGCTGTTCTGTCTTCCAAATCCAAAATCTCGGAGAGTGTTCTGCTAAATCGCTCAATATAGGCCTGTAATGGCTCGCTTGGGCTTTGGACAACGGACCACAAATCGTTGGTCATTTTTCTTGTTTTAATATGCACTAAATACGCTTTGACGAATTGATTTTCTAGTTCCTCGAAGCTGTCTATCGATCCCATTCTGAGGTTGTTGAACCATCGAAGGGCTGGGCCTTTGAGCGATTGTGCAAATAGCTTGCACATCATCTCGTCGAGGATCGAGTCTAAAATGCTAGTAGCGCTGACCACGTTCTTGTACTGCAGTAGGTGGTCTTTAGGATCTGAGGTTCCATCGAAGCAAGCGAACACGATATTTCCATACTTCAGAGGTACTATTGAAGTAATTCTCCTCGTCAGTGGAGTATCTCGAATGTTTTTGGAGATGTCGTCCAGCACCGGGGTCTTGCTCGTGGCCTTGGAAACCTTCTCGTCAATCTTTTCCTCCACGAGTTTGGAGTTCTGCTCAAACATTTCTCTCATCATGGATTGGATCGTCTCTGGGGTCAGTCGATTGACCGTCGGTTCTACTCCTTCGTTTCTGTTCGTCTCTTTGCCGCAATGCCTGTACTCCATATCAACATTTGCTGTAGTCGAAGGAGTTGTTGTAGCTGCTCCAGCTGCCGTAGTTGCTGGTGCTGGATTCAATGGAGAGTATAGCGGCTGCATTCTTCTGATCGAGCTGTGAGTTTGTTGTTGTCTTCCCAGTTGTGGGGTATGAAATTGCCGCTGCATTGTTGAAGTAGCTGGAAATGTTGAATACCCATAATACGGGTAATAGTATGACTGCGAAGCCATTTGAGAGTTTTGATAGCTGATTTGGCTCCTCAAAGCCAAATTCTCACTGCTCAGTTGTTCCATCCTCTTGTCACGTTCCTGAGAGTGTGCTGCTTGTTCCTGGAGTGTTTTCTTTACAGTCTCCACTTATGCTACAAGAGCCTCCATATGTCGGTCTTGGGTTGATGCTTCGGTCTCTTCTGCTATGGTTTCCAAAGCTCACTGGTTGTCCGTGTTGTCTACCATTTGAATCCGAGTCTTTAGATCCTAGAGTTAATGACTTGATTGTCCCACGGTGGGCGTCAAGCTGTAGACAGTGGATCTACAATCAAATTGCTAAAATTCAGAATCAAGTAATCAAAAACTTGGACCCTCAAATCACCGTTGAATCTACCTGTTCACTTGGATATATATGCAAGAGTAGGATAAAATGAACAAAATAACATAGAAATAAATGAACACGCGAGATTTATAGTGGTTCACTCTATTAATGAAGAGCTACGTCCACTGTGATTCACTATTAGGTTTTCTGAGTACAGATTACAAGATGACAATGTAAACTGGCAAAATTGCGTTGTTTTTTCTATATTTTTCCTATATCCGTTTCTCTGTCCCTCTGTCCCTATATATAGAGTATGGGATAGAATCGTGGCCATTAACCGTCAGGTGGAGTGGAATAATGCTTTGTGAATAACTGTGATACTAGGACATGTGTCGGTTAATGATTTGTTGCAGAAACCACTTCTTCCTCATATTCTGGTTCTATACTTAACGTGTGTTAATCGTTAGGACGTGCTATCCGTCAAACCAATAAGAACGATTCGGACGAACGATACCTTGAAAAAATTAACTTTGGGACTGAAAGCAATCGATTTAAGGAACCAATTCCAATGAATGAATCAAAAAATCAATTCGATCGAGCTGATTTGTTCGACTCTTTTGATCAACATTGTTGGGCCGCCAAGGCCCATGGTCAATTTGGGCCTGTCCGAATTGTACCCCAACAAAAACAAATATGCTAAAGACAGTTATTGGGACTTTTAGATGAACATAAAAGTTAGTAAATCACATATTTTAAACAAGTAACTTTCATGAAGAAAAACTTTAAAAAAGTAAAAAAAAAAAGCTATCTTTAAAATATAGTTTCATGGTAATTTTCTAAAAGTAATCTAAAAGGTACCTTTTAGTACTATTTTTTATAAACAATGATTTTATGGCTATAGAATGTTGTTTTTCGACAAACTATGAAATTAGGGCACTCACCACAAACTATATAGGTCAACGATTTAATGTTTTATCTTTTTCAAAGAAAATTTTAAAGCGCGATTTTGACTCAAAACTTTGAGTCGAATAGATATAGTTAAAGTGCGGCCTTGTGTCACAAAACTTCAACAATTTTTTTTTATGTGAATGTTAAAATGACTATTGTAAAAACCTGATATGTTAGATTTTTAGTATTTCGACGATAAATATAGGTTCAACGCCTGTGTTAGTTCAAAAGTCACTCAGGTTATAGTTTTAACCGTACAACATTTTAGGATCGTTTTTAGGCTTAATGGGCTTCGAACCAATTACAAGCCTACTAAATGAGTTAAGAAAATGGTTAATTAGGACTTAGTTCAAGAACCATGAATTTAGAAAGTTTTTAATTCAGTTAATTGAGGTCATATAGACTTAATAACAATAAGAACATTAATTATTTATTTTAAATTAATTAATTATCAATCTTGATAGCAATTAAAGGCAAATAAGGAAAATTAAATATTATGAGGATTTAATTAAATAATTTATCCTTG
>CAMOHE010047497.1:0-19651 GCA_946598075.1 Artocarpus hirsutus
TCAAAGGAATAATTAGAAATTAGTGTTAAATAAATAAATTCATTTAAACTAGTCTTATTAAAAACAATTCGTCTAGAAAGTACCTTTTTATTTTTCTTGGGCAAACCATAGTTATCACCACTAAAGTGGCCAGCTAAGTTTTGGGACCTACCACCAAGGTCGCACGCTACACGACCCTATCTTTGATATGGCATCATGTCCATTTATGCATTTCTATTATTATTTAAAACCCATTTACCAATTATTTTCATTTACATTCATTATGTGGTTCATTATGAAAATCACCTCAATCTACTGTTTGTGAAGACAATCAATAAATCCCTTTTTAAATCAATCATTGAAAACATTTTAAGAAAAATCCTTTTGAGGCCAAAATTCATCTAAAAACTAGGCTACCAAGGAAAGGGGTAGAAGTCCTACTTCAATATCTGGTGTCATGATTCAGCACCGTAGTCCCACTTCGCTATACGTTAGCTCCACAGAACCACGAACAACCTAAAATATATAAACTAAGTCTATCGGTACCTAGCTTAAGATATCCTACATTGCTAAGCCATCTCATGGTGTCCTAGTGTGCCATTTATGGTTATAAAATCATACGACAAGATCAAAATCTCAATCAAGGTTCAAAACAGTGAAAACGGATGAAAAAAGACAAATTTTCATAAAGCCCGGTCGGCCTACCGTTTCCCCTAGTTCAGCCTACCGAATTGTGTAGTTTGGCCTACCGGCAAATCAAGTTTGGCCTACCAAAATTCTCTAGGTTTCGCTTGTCAGACGTATGAGCCTAGCCTGCCAAACTAGGAAAATTTTGAAATTTTTCAGACACAGGTCTCAGCCTCCCTGAGCTCAAATCCTTATTTTCAACCTATTTTCTCAATTCCCAAGCATACATAATGATCGTAATTGATAGCAAAACATAGTAGATTACTTTTTTAACACATTTAAACAAGACTCAACAAAGATTTTTGAATAAATCCAAAAATGTAGAAAAATAGAGAAAAATAGAGAATCTTGATTCAATTTGGTTTTTTATCAAACTAAGCTTACATTCTAAATGTTTAAAGTTTCTCTAACTTAGATTAAGTTTTTCTAAGCCTAAGGAAGCTTGGATTTCAAAATGCTAAGAAAATTGAAAAATTTAGAAAAAGTTTAGAATTTGAAAACTAACCTTGATTTAATCTTTGATTCGAAGTTGTTGTTGCTCAAACGTGTTCTCAAGCTTCTAATCCACTCAAAACTGAAGCTTGGATTTGATTTGGAATCAAAAATTTGAGAGAAAGAGGGAGAAAGAGAGGGCCATTAGAGAGAGAGACGAGAGAGAGAGAGAAAGAACGTGAGTGAGAGTAAGGAGAAGGCAAGAACGGAGAAATAAATAAAGAGGAGAGATGAGCAAAACCGAGAAAGAAAACCGTGTACCACTCATGGTTTTGCAAAAAAGGGTGTGGTTAGTATTTGACAAATTGTTTTGTTTTAAAATTCAAAATAACAAATAAAAGTAATTAACAATCATTAAAATAATAAAAAATAACATTAATTTAGAAATTTCACAAAATAATCAAATTAAACTTAAAACATTCATCATGGCACACTAATCTACCATTTTACACACTAATATCCCTTAATTAAATTTTAGGGCATTACAACTCTCTACCCTTAAAAGAAATTTTGCCCTTGAAATTACAAATCAATTTAGAAACAAAACAAATGTGAATACAAATCTCGCATGAAAGATTCTAGCTCCCAGGTGGCTTCATCAACTCCATGATGCTGTCACACTACCTTCACTATTGGTATGCCGTGACGTCATAAATTGATCATTTTTCGATCGATGATCTGGACTGGTACTTCTTCGGATGTCATGTCTTTTTGGATCTACACGTTATGAAATGAAACTATTTTGTTCTGTTCAAGTGCACACTTTCGAAGCATTGACACATGGAATACGTCATGAACATGAGAAAGCTCGGGAGGAAGATTAAGTTGATAAGCGACCACACCGACACGTTGAGTAATTTTGAATGGTCCAACATACCTTGGTGCAAGCTTGCCACTTACTCTGAATCGCGTGATGCCTTTAATAGGTGATACCTTCAAGAGAACATACCTCGAATTTCAAGGGTCGATGTCTTCTATCCGCGTAACTCTTCTGCCTACTCTAAGTTGCCTTTAACCGATCTTGGATTATGGTGACCTTCTCATTGCTGTCACAAATCACATCTGGCGTGAGAACAATCTTGTCTTTTGGTTCTGCCCAACACACCAGTGACCGACACGGTCGTCCATACAGCGCTTCGAACGATGCCATGCCAATGCTCGCTTGGTAGTTGTTGTTGTACACAAACTCTACCATATGCAAGTATTTCTTCCAATTCCCATCGAAGTCTAACGCACACGCACGTAACATGTCTTCAAGAATTTGAATAACCCGCTCAGATTGCCCATCGCTTTAAGGATGAAATACCGAGCTGAAGTTCAAATCCGTACCCAAAGCCTCTTGAAAGCTCCTCTAGTACTTGGCATTAAATCTGATGTCTCTATCGGATGTCATGGACAAAGGGACTCCATGCAATCTCACTATATTTTGCAGGTATAATTCTTCGAGAACTCTTCTCGAGCATGTCGACCTGAAGGGAATGAAATGCACCAATTTTGTTAACCTATCGACCATGACCCAAATTGCATTGTGTCTTTGCTCTGTTCTCGGCAAACCGGTAAGGAAATCCATTGTGATGTGCTCCCATTTCTACCCTGGAATAGGAAGCGGCTGAAGCTAACCTACTGGCTTTCGGTGCTTGGACTTCACCTGGAGACAAGTCACGCACTTGGCCATGTATTCTGGGACATCTATTTTCATACCTCTTCACCAATATTGCCTCTTCAAATCACCATACATCTTCGTGCTTCTTGGATGAATGGCGAACTAAGACTTTTGGGCTTCATCCATCATGGCCTTCATCACTACTGCAATTGTTGGAACTGCTAGGCGCTCCTTGAAGTATAATAATCTATCAGCATGTATCCTCCATTCTTCAAAGTGCTCTCTGTTTTGAATTTGCGCCTAGATTTTTTGAAGGTGCTGGTCTCACCACTAATTCTGTTTCACCATATGAATGAGAGTTGGGGTCGTCTCCATATGGTACACCAAAACTTGGTCGTATTCTTCATAATACTATAACCCATACTCACTCACAGTTGAGTCACTTTTCCAATCCTCGAGAGCCAAACAAGCAAAAATTCCTAAAGACTTCCTGCTAAACACATCAACGACCACGTTAGCTCTCCCAGGATGATACTATAGTGCAAAATCATAATCTTTCATGTATTCCATCCACCTTTGCTGCCTCAAGTTTAGATCCCTCTGGGTGAATAGATACTTCAAACTCTTGTAGTTAGAGAAAACCTAAAACGTCGCTCCGTATAGATAACGTCTCCAGATCTTCAGCGCGTGAATCACTGCTGCAAGCTCTAAGTCATGAGCAGGATTGTTTTGCTTGTGAGGTCGTAGTCATCTTGATCCATACACCACCATGCATCCATGTTGCATCAATACGCATCCAAGTCTGTGTCCTAAAGCAACTGTGTAAACTTTGCATGGCTCGTCACTGCTCGAGATAATCAAAACTGGAGCTATTGTCAACCGATTCTTTAACGCTTGGAAAGCAAATTCACATTCTTCATCCCACCCAAATCTAACATTCTTCCTAATCAGTCTTGTCAATGGTGTTGCTATCTTCGAGAAGTCCTTTACAAATTTACTACAGTATCTTGCAAGTCCTAAGAAACTATGGATTTCTGCTACATTCCTCGGTTGTTCCCACTCCACTATGGCTTCTACCTTGGATGGATCCACTAAGATACCATGTTTGGAAATAACATGTCCCAGAAACTTAACTTATGTCAACCAAAACTCATACTTTCCTTCTTGGCATATAACTAGTGCTCCCGTAGAGTCTAAAGTATGATTTTGAGATGCTATTAATGCTACTCCCAAGTCTTAGAGTAGACCAAGATATCATCAATGAACACGATCATGAATTGATCTAGATAAGGCCTGAAGATTCTATTCATCAGGTCCATGAAAGCTGCTGGAGCATTTGCAATCCAAACAACATCACCAGAAACTCAAAGTGTCCATACCAGGTCCTGAAAGCTATTTTGGGAATGTCTTCTTCTTTAATCCTGAGTTGGTGGTATCCCAAACATAAATCTATCTTCGAAAAGTACCACGAGCTCCTAATTGATCAAACCATTCATCGATCCTGGGTAGAGGATACTTGTTCTTCACAATGACTCGATTTAGTTGTTGATAGTCTATGCATAGCTTAAGGCTTCCACCATGCTTCTTAGTGAATAAAACTGGTGCTCCCCACGGTAACATGCTATTCTAGATATATCCTTTGTCAACAAGCTCTTTAAGTTGCTTTCTCAATTCTTTCATCTCTGCCGACGCCATCTAATAAGGTGCTATAGAAATCAACACTGTTCTCGGAAGTAGCTCGATGCCAAACTCAATCTCTTGATGCGGCAGCAATCTTAGCAACTTGTCAGGGAAGACATCTTCAAACTCATCAACTATTGGAATTACTGCACTTCTTCTCGAGACACTGGGCCCTCCTTCTAGATTCATGAAGAAGGTGTAACAAGTTAGGTTCTTTCGTCCTCCAAGACACATCTTCATGAGATGCTCACTCATTATTCGATCATTACCACCTTGGTAAGTGATTGTCATTCCCCTATCGAACACTAAAGTCACTTCCCTAAGTTGACCATCTACAACTACTTTATATCTAAACAGCTAGTCCACCCCTAGGATTACATCATATGAACTCATAGGTATTACAATCAAATCACTCTTTAGAATTTCATCCCCAATCTTAATTTTACAAGCTTTACATATACAGTTCACACACACCTGCCCCAAGGGTGAGACTATAACTAAAGGCTCATCAAATTCTTCTATCTCTAATCCCAAGGCATGTACAAAATAGCTTAAAATGTGAGAATGAGTAGCACTAGTATCGAATAAGACATAGGCTAAGGACTGAGAAACTAGAATCATACCATCAACAACCGAGTTGCTGGTTTGGGCATCTGAACTCCCTGATGTCATGGTGTGAACCTGAATTGGAGCTTTCCCTTTTCCTCTACCAACATTGCTAGGTCCTAGATTAGTCGGCTGATATTGATGTTGTGGAGGTGACTACACGTTAGCTATACTCGACGCTTGATACTAAGGGGCATTGCATTGGAAGTTCTACAGCTGATGTCCTGATGCTGAATATGGCAATTGCTAGGGAGAGAACTGATGGAACTGGAGCTGAGGGAATTGTTGAGGCGGAGGTAGAGTCTGAGGCTAGGGCTGAAGACTGGCTCCTTCTCTGACCTCAAGTCCTAGAGTAGCACTTCTTATTGCTAGCAATAGTGGCAATGGAAATTGTAAGGATTATTGCTCCCGCTGCTGGATGAATTGCTACTTTTGCTATTCATGTTACTCTGTTGACTCTTCCCTTGAGTTGGATAGCTACTGGTACTCCTCCTGTCGCTCCTTTTTGGTCCTCTTAACATCTTTGCTCGATCCTCACAGTATTGCATATAATCACTTTCCACATATATAGCCGATGACATAAGCACACCAAAATTCTTGAGTCATATGGCAACTACTTGTCATCAAATAGAAGCTTTAAGCCCTTCTTGAAACTTAATACACTTCTCACACTCTGATGCCACTATAGATAGAGCAAACTTGGCCAACTCATTAAACTTTGCCTCGTACTCACGAACTGACATATCATGATGCTGCAATCTATAAAATTCAACAGCCTTCTGGTCTCGATATCCTTGCAGGAAGTAACGTTCATAGAATATCTCCTTGAACCTGTCCTAGCTAATGTTCCTGTTGTTCTCCAGGTGTTTTGCTTACTTCCACCAAGTTTTAGCACCACCTTCGAATTTATAGGCTACAAACTTGACACGATACTCTGCTAGCATGTCGAGAGTATCCAAGTGTTTCATGATTGAATCCAACCAATATTTAGCCACTTGTGGAGCCCCACTTTCGTCGAAGGTTGGAACAGATGACGTGAAATTCCTTAAAATATGCGTGCTTATGAGTAGCCTCAAAATCCTCTGGTCTTGCCCTTGCTACCATCTACTAGAATGTAGCAAACATGGCCCTCATCATGCCTTTATCATTCCCAGGGTCAGTGTCAGTTGTCAAACGACATCTAGGTGTCATTCTCTCATTTTTGAAAATAAAATTTGGACTGTCAATGGTATTTCATTGTCATACCTAGGTGTGCACAATTCCCAAGGTTCATAACCTAGGGCTTTGATACCATTCTATCACACCCAGGAGTACAGGAGATGACGTGGCTAGTTAATTAAGTTAAAATTATAATTAAACACAAGTTAAAGAATTTAATTAATTAAGAAATAAGTGATAATTTTAAACCCTTTTTAAACAAATATTTATAATAATTAAACAAAAGAACAAACAAAACAAAATAAAATAATAAAGCAAGAGAAAACACATGTTGGGTCCCGCCAACCCACAACTTATGCGTACACATATTATCGACAATATTTAAATTACAACTACAGTCCAAAATAGAAGGAAAGATTAAAATAATACATGCCTTGATTAATTTATACAATAACCTACTCGGGGTCTTCTACTGCTCGCAAGTCCGATCAACGGACCCTTTGTCAATCCTAAGCCAAATTCCACCTAGGGGGAGAAGAGTTTAAGAACAAATAAGATGCGAGTAAAAGGCTCAGTAGAACTATGTTTTAAAAACAGATGAATAATTTAAATACCAAATCTACTTTTCAAAGGAATAATTAGAAATCAATGTTAAATAAATAAATTCATTTAAACAGTCCAAAATAGAAGGAAAGATTAAAATAATACATGCCTTGATTAATTTATACAATAACCTACTCGGGGTCTTCTACTACTCGCAAGTCCGATCTACGGACCCTTCGTCAATCCTAAGCCAAATTCCACCTAGGGGGAGAAGAGTTTAAGAACAAATAAGATGCAAGTAAAAGGCTCAGTAGAACTATGTTTTAAAAACAGATGAATAATTTAAATACCAAATCTACTTTTCAAAGGAATAATTAGAAATCAGTGTTAAATAAATAAATTCATTTAAACAAGTCTTATTAAAAACAATTCATCTAGAAAGTATCTTTTTATCTATAACACCCTGAAATTAATTAAGTGTTATTAGTTTGTAAAATGGTGAATTAGTGTGCCATAAAGAATATTTTAAACTTAATTTGATCATTCTCTGAAATTTTTAAATTAATGATATTTTTGGTTATTTTAATGATTTTTAGTTACTCTTAATTATTTTTGTTTGTTATTTTAAATTTTGAAAGAAAATAATTTTTCAAATGCCAACCACATCCTTTTTCGAAACTGTGGGTGGTACAAGGTCATTTTTGTTGGCTTTGCTTCTCTCTCTTTGATTTTTTAAACTCCCTCTCTCTCTTTCCCTCTTTCCTTCTCACGTTTACTCTCTCACTCTCTCTCACACGTCTCTCTCTCTCTTCTCTCTGGCTCTCTCTTTCTCCCTCAATTTCTCTTAAAATTTTGAGTTTCAAGATCAAGCCTGAGCTTCGGATTTGCGGGTTGGAGGCTTGGGGACATGATTGAACAATCAAGAACATGATTCAAAGATTTGATTTGAGGTTAGTTTCAAAATTTCTAAACTTTTCTAAACTTTTTAAATTTCTTGGTATTTTAAAATCTAAGCTTTCTTAAGCTTAGAAAACCTTCAATCTAGGTTAGAGGAACTTAGAATATTTGGAATCTAAGCTCGGTTTAGAGAAAAATGGATTTAAATCAAGATTTTGCATTTTTCTCTAAATTTTCTCATTTTTGGATTTTTTCAAAAATTTTGTTTAAATCTTGTTTTAATGAGTTAAAAATTAATCTATTATGTTTTTCAATCAACTATGATCATTATTCATGCCTAGGATGTGAGAAAACAGGTTGAAATTGAAGATTTGGTCTTGGGGAGGCCGAAACCCATGCCTGGAAAATTCTAAAATTTTTTTAGGTTGGCAGGCCAAAGTTCATGTTCGGCAGGCCGGATTCATACGACCGGCAGGCCGAACCTGAAAAAGTTTGACCGACCGGACCTAGACTTTCAACAGGCCAAACTGCACAGTTCGGTAGGCCGAACCAGGGCTATCAGCAAGCCGATCGAGTATGGTGAGATTTTGTAATTTTTCATCCGTTTTTACTGTTTTGAACCCCAATTGAGATTTTAATGTCACAATATAATTTTCTAAACTTAAATGGCACACTAGGACACCATGAGACAATTTAATGACATAGGATGTTTTAAGCTAGACACTGATAGAGTCGGTTTGTATATTTAAGGTGGTCCGAGGTTTCGCGGAGCTAACGTATCGCGGACCGGGATTTTGGTGTGAGACACTGACACGAATATTGAGGTAGGACTTCGATCCCTTTCTTTGGCAGTTAGGCTTTAATGATTTTGACTTTAAAGGAATTCTTCTAAAATGTTTTCAATAAATGATATAATGTTTTGAATGCTTTAAAGAGAGGACTATTGGCCACAATATGATTTCCTTCAAAGCAATCTCTTCAGAAATGACTTCTTTTAAAATGAATATCAAGGAATGGTTTAGATAAACTTTTTACAAATTTTCATTACTTATCAAGAATTGTATGATTATAATGAATCAAATAATAAATGTAATTGAGAATACTCAGTAATATGGGATTTAAATAATAATAAATATACATGAGGGTATGATGCCATATCAGAGATAGGGTCATGTAGTGCGCGACCTTGAGAGCAAGTCCCGAAACCCAGCTGGACCACTTCGATGGTGATTATCATGGTTTGCTCGGAAAAGAATGTAAAGGTACTTTCTAGAAGAATATTTCAATAAGACTTGTTTTAATAAATTTATTCATTTATTTGTTCTTTTATTCAATTAATTAGGTATTTATTTACTCATTTATTTATTTATTAAATTTTGTTCAATTTATTTCTTAAAAATGTAAATTTTGTATTTAAATTAATTACCTATTTTTAAACCTTAGTCCTACTGAGTCTTTGCTCACTTTTAACTTGTTTTCAAACCTTTCCCCCCCTCTAGATGAATCCTAGCTTAGGACCGACGGGAGTCCACCGCCCAGACTCTCGAGCAATAGAGAATGTTGAGTAAGTTAGTAGCTGTTGTAATTTAAGGCAAGTATTATTTAAAATTTTATTTCTTATGATTGGACTGTGACTGTAATAATTTATTGTCGATACTATATGTGTACACACGTTGTGGGCTAGTGGCACCCAACACGTACCCTCTTTGCCCTCTTTAATGTTTTATTTCATTTCATTTTCATTTTATTTGTAAGCTATTATAAATGTTTGTTTAGAAAGGATTTTAAATTACCACATTTTTCATAATTAATTAAATTCTTAAACTTATGTTTTTAATTAAATTTCTTCTTAATTTATTTAATTTACCTATCACGTCACCTCCCGTACTTCGGGACATGACATAATGGTATCAAAGCACAAGGTTATGAACCTTGGGAAATTGTGCACATATACGTACGACAATAAAAAGCCTTTGACAGTCTAATTTTTTCTTTACAATTGAGAGAGAATGGCACCTGGACGTCATCCAGCTGTGGCTGACGTAAGTTCCCCGATAGAGGAATATATGATAGAGGCATCATTTGTTGCTTTTGACAAATGGCAGTGAGGGTTAGGACCAAAATTTCCAAAGCGAGTCACGAGTATGAATGCCTTGAGGAGCTTAAGCATGTGTTTACCCCAGCTTTTGATGAGAAATGAGGGTCCGTATGTGGCTAAAAATCGGTTAGACTCAGTAGTGAAGCACTTGGATATCCTTGGAGCATCAGTAGCGTATCAAGTAGAGTTTGTAACTTACAAGATGATAGGTAGTGCTAACACCTAGTGAAACAAGTGAAGTGTTTGAAGAAAGGTAGGAATATCAGTGGGGAAAGATTTAAGAAATTGTTCCGGGAATGTCATTTCCATAGGAATGCAGAGACCAAGGGATCGTCAGATTCTATTGGTTGGAGTAGGCCGATGAGACGGTTTAGGAAAATGAGGTACAGTTTAATGAGTTGGCCAATTTGCTATATCTGTCATAGCTTTTGGACGTGGAAAGTATATCAATTAAGTTCCAGGAAGGGCTTAAGGTATTCATTCAATGGCAACAGGTGGCTTTGCAACTTTGGAATTCTAGTAGGTTAGAGTTGTCAACTTCATTGGTGGGAGCAGATCACATTCATTACTGCGAGAATCGAGCAAGGATATCAGGAGGATCTTAGCAAAGCAACAGGAGAGGTAGCGATTATCAAGCCTAGGCAAAGAATCGGCATGGTAGTGCAGCAACAGAAGTAGCAGTTCATCCAGCAACGGGCAAAGTAATTCCTATCATTTTGTAGCAGCTGGGACGCATCGGGAGTAGTTGTCCAGTAAGAAATGCTCGACAAGGATCTCAAACCGAAAAGCGTGCAGGCCATTAGCCTTAACCTCAGTCTTCATCTCCACCTCAGCAACTTCTTTGGTTTCAATCTCATCAGTTTCCTCCATAGTAGTATCGGCCGGTGAACCCAAGACATGGCGGCGCTAGCAGAAGGAAAGGAAGAGTCTCCAGTTTTAAATCGTATCGTAACTTTAGGGAGTTCGGATACACAGATTAGTGATGTGATGGTTGACAATACGGTTCAAATTCCTTAGTCTCTAGTTTTGGTTTTCTTTGATATTGGTATTATTCGTTCTCTTGTTTTGTGTCTATTTGTGCATGCCTTGGGAATAAAAATACAGGGATTTGAAGAACCCTTGGTAATTACCTCACCCTTGGGGCAGGTGTGTATGCATCATATATTATTATGCATACATATATACCTTGTAAGATAATGATTGGGGACGAGACCCTAGAAGGTAATTTGATTATGATCCCCAAGAGTACTTATGATTGATCTTAGGAATAGACTGGTTGTCCAAGAATGTGCAATTGTAGTTGTTGCACTAAATAGGTAACCCTAAGGATCGATAGGGGGACGATGATCGTTTACCAGGGTGGTGACAATCGAGTAATGAGTGAGTAACTCGTGAAAAATGTGTCCAAATGTGTAAGGGAAACCTAGCATGCTATATATATATATAGATATACATATATATACATGTTTCTCTTGGATCTAGGGGAGGAATCTGATGCCATAGTGAGGAATGTAGCAACATCGATGGCTAATGAGTTTGAGGATGTCTTCCTGGATGGGTAATCGTGATTAGCGTCGCATCAGGAGGATTAAGTTGGTATAAAGTTATTCCCGAGGACCGTTTTGATTTTCGTAGCACCATATCATTGGGCGCTAACAGGAATGAAGGAATTGAGGAAGTAGCTTCAGGAACTTATAGGCAAAGGATATATTCAGGACTGCATATGATACGTCAGTTTTGTTTGTCAAAAGGCACAATGTCACTCTCAGATTGCACGTTGGTTATCAGTAGCTGAATTAGGTCACTGTGAAGGATGAATATTCCAGGCCCAAGATTGATGAGTTATTTGATCAGCTAGGGAGTTCCCAATATTTCTCGAGAATTGATTTGCGATTCGAAAGTACCAGCTACATGTTTAGAAGGTTGAGTTTGAAGCATATCATTTTGAGTAAAGCGTCTTAGTGAATTCGTCAAGATTGAGACTATAGTACGACTGGGCAATTGAAGATTGCGGCTAAGATTTACAATTTTTTAAGACTTGCTGGGTACTACAGAAAAGTTCGTGAAGGGTTTCCCCAATGGTAGCAGCTCTGTTGATGTAGTTGATCAGGACAAGAGATAGGTTTGAAAGGAACAGGGGATGCAGATGGGCTTTCCAACAGTTGAGAGGTCGATTGACTACCACTTATGCATTGGCTACATCGAATGGTGACGAGTTTTATGAGATCTACACCACCATAGTAGGACAAAGGCATGGATATGTGTTGATGCAACATGGACGAGTTGTGACTTTTAGATTGCAGCAGTAAAAACCTTGTGAGCAGGACTTCCCCACTCATGGTCTAAAGTTTGCCGTAGTGATTAACGCTTCATGGGATCGAGAGAAGCCATGGGCTGGAGTGATATTTCAGGTATTCTTGGATCATAGGGGCTCAAGGCATTTGTTCACTCAGAGAGGTTTGAATTTGAGGTAGCAATGAAAGGTGAAATGTATAGAGGACTAGGATATCTCGCTGTAGTGTCATCTGGGTACGGCCATTATGGTTGTAGACATGCTTAGTAGGAGGTTATTAGGGATTCATGCATATCTAGCACTACAGGATTGGAGAGAGATGCTACTATGGGCAAATATGGATTGTAGTACCATGAAGACTACAATTAGGAAATGTGGACACGAATACAGACCAAGGAGTAGTCTGGAAACCAGAGGGTTCCTACAAATGGGTCGTTGGATTTCTAGAAACGTTTGGCAATGCCTGTGATTGAGGAAGTGACAAGGGCCTTGATGGATGAAGCTTACAAGTGTTTGTTCCCTAGTCACCCTAGGAGCTCAAAGATGTATTGCAGTTTGTAGAGGCAGTACTAGTAGAGAGGCATGAAGAAAGATGTTTAAGAATACATGGTCGAGTATGTTGCTTGCCTTTAGGTGGCAGCCAAGCATTAGGAGTCCGCTGGTCAGCTTTAGCAGTTTCGTATTCCTAGGTGGAAATGGGAGCATGTCGTGATGGTTTCCTCATCAAGTGGCTGAGGATAGAATAAAGACATGATGTGATCTGGGTCATCATTGGCAAGTTCATGAAATCGATGCGTTTTGTTCTCATTAGGTCCTAGTGTTTGCAATGAGTTCATGGAGGAGCTTTAGGAAGCTTTGGGGCACAGACTAAAGTTCTAACGCAGCTCATGGCCAATCCAAGTGAGTTATTTAGATTCTCAAGGATGTATTACGTGCGTGTTTGGATTTTGGTAGAAACTAGAAGGGATAATTGCATTTGCTGGAGTTGCGTACAACACCAGTTGCCGAGCAAGCATCACGGTAGCACCATTCGAAGTACCTTGCAGTCAGTTGTGTCGATAGTTGGAGATTCAGACAGGATCAAAAGTTGAGACCATTATTAAACCCAGAGAGACCCGCGAGAACAGCAAAAAGGGGGCAATTATGTTACGTAATCGATCAAAAGCAGCTCAAGGTAAGTAGAAGAATTGTGCGACCAGGAAACGCTAATCTTTAGAATTTGAGGTTAGGGATTTTGTCCTCTTAAAGGTTTGGTCGTGCGGGCAAGTTTTGCGTTTCGGTATAAGTGAAGGACTTGCACTAAGGTAAGGTGGATCATTTGAGATTTCACGACGTGTTGGAATGATCGTTTTTCACCTCGATCTCCCTCTCAAACTCTAATCTTCATGTCAAATTTCATGTGTCAATGCTCTAGAGATGTCCACTCGAACTCGGCAAAATTGTCTTAATTCACAATGTTTAGGTAAGAGGTGTCGGTTTAGAATATCGGTTGAAAGGTGTTACGTTTGTGACATCAAGAAATTCTGTTAGTTCATGTGGTATGACGGCACCATAGAGTTGATAAGGCAACCTAGCAATTAGAGTCGACTGTGCAAAACTTGTATCCATATTTGTCTTGTTTCTAAACCGATTTGCAAATTTCAAGGGTGAAATTTCTTTTAGGGGTGGAGAGTTGTAACATCCCAAAATTAATTAAGTGTTATTAGTTTGTAAAATGGTGAATTAGTGTGCCATAAAGAATATTTTAAACTTAATTAGATCATTTTGTGGAATTTTTAAATTAATGATATTTTTGGTTATTATAATGATTTTTAGTTACTCTTAATTATTTTTGTTTGTTATTTTAAATTTTGAAATAAAATAATTTGTCAAATGCCAACAACGTCGTTTTTCAAAACCGTGGGTGGTACAAGGTTTCTTTTGTTGGCTTTGCTTCTCTCTCTTTGTTTATTTAAACTCCCTCTCTCTCTCTCCTCTTTCCTTCGCAGGTTTACTCTCTCACTGTCCCTCACGTGTCTCTCTCTCTCTTCTCTCTGGCTCTCTCTTTCTCCCTCAATTTCTTTCAAAATTTTGAGTTTCAAGATCAAGCCCAAGCTTCGAATTAGCAGGTTGGAGGCTTGGGGATGTGATTGAACAATCAAGAACACGATTCAAAGCTTTGATTCGAGGTTAGTTTCAAAATTTCTAAACTTTTTAAATTTCTTAGTATTTTGAAATCTAAGCTTTCCTAAGCTTAGAAAACCTTCAATCTAGGTTAAAGGAACTTAGAATATTTGAAATCTAAGCTTGGTTTGAAGAAAAAGGATTTAAATCAAGATTTTACATTTTTCTCTAAATTTTCTCATTTTTGGATTTTTCCAAAAATTTTGTTTAAATCATGTTTTAATGAGTTAAAAAGTAATCTATTATGTTTTTCTATCAACTATGATCATTATTCATGCCTGGGATGTGAGAAAACAGGTTAAAATTGAAGATTTGGGCTTGGGGAGGCCAAAACCTATGACTAGAAAATCCTAGAATTTTTCCAGATCGGTAGGTCGAAGTTCATGTTCGACAGGCCGGATTCATACGACTGACCGGCCAAACCTAGAAAAGTTTGGTCGACTGAACCTGGACTTTCAACAAGTCGAACTACATAGTTCAGCTGGCCGAACCAAGGTGACCGACAGACCGATCGAGTATGGTGAAATTTTGTAATTTTTCATCCATTTTTTCTGTTTTGAACCCCGATTGAGATTTTAATGTCACAGTATAATTTTATAAACTTAAATGGCACACTAGGACACCATGAGACAATTTAATGACATAGGATGTTTTAAGCTAGACACTGATCGACTCGGTCTGTCTATTTAAGGTTGTCCTAGGTTATGCGGAGCTAACGTATAGCAGACTAGGATTTCGGTGTGAGACATCGATATGAATATCGAGGTAGGACTTCTATCCCTTTCTTTGGCAGTTAGGCTTTAATGATTTTGACTTTAAAGGAATTCTTCCAAAATGTTTTCAATAAATGATATAATGTTTTGAATGTTTTCAAGAGAGGGCTATTGGCCACAATATGATTTCCTTGAAAGTAATCTCTTCTAAAATGACTTCTATTAAAATGAACATCAAGGAATTGTTTAGATAAACTTTTTACAAATTTTCATTACTTATCAAGAATTGTATGATTATAATGAATCGAATAATAAATGTAATGGAGAATACTCAGTAACATGGGATTTAAATAATAATAAATATACATGAGGGCATGATACCATATCAGAGATCGGGTCGTATAGTGCGTGACCTTGGGGGCAGGTCCCGAAACCTAGTTGGGTCACTTTAGTGGTGATTATCATGGTTTGCCCGGAAAAGAATGTAATGGTACTTTCTGGACAAATATTTCAATAAGACTTGTTTTAATAAATTTATTCATTTATTTATTCTTTTATTCAATTAATTAGGTATTTATTTACTCATTTATTTATTTATTTATTAAACTTTGTTCAATTTATTTCTTAAAAAGGTAAATTTTGTATTTAAATTAATTATCTGTTTTTAAACCTTAGTCCTACTGAGCTATTGCTCACTTTTTACTTGTTTTCAAACCTTTCCCCTCCTCTAGGTGAAGCCTAGCTGAGGACTGACGGGAGTCTATTGCCCAGACTCGTGAGCAATAGAGGATCTTGAGTAAGTTAGTAGCTGTAGTAATTCAAGGCATGCATTATTTAAAATTTTATTTCTTATGATTAGACTGTGACTGTAATAATTTATTGTCGATACTATGTGTGTGCACAAGTTGTGGGCTGGTGGCACCCAACACGTACCCTCCTTGCCCTCTTTAATGTTTTATTTCATTTCATTTTTTTTATTTGTTAAGCTATTATAAATGTTTGTTTAGAATGGATTTTAAATTGCCACGTTTTTCTTAATTAATTAAATTCTTAAACTTATGTTTTTAATCAAATTTCTTCTTAATCAACTTAATTTACCTATCACGTCACCTCCGTACTTCGGGGCATGATAAAATGGTATCAGAGTTCAAGGTTATGAACCTTGGAAATTATGCACCATAGGTACGACAATGGAAAGACTTTGACAGTCCAATTTTGTCTTTAGAATTGAGAGAGAATGCCACCTGGACATCATCCAGTTGTGGCTGGCGTAAGTTCCCTGATAGAGGCATCATTTGTCTCTTTTGACAAATGACAGTGAGGGTTAGGCCTGAAATTTCCAAAGCGAGTCGCGAGTTTGAATGCCTTGTGGAGCTTAAGCATGTGTTTACCCCGACTTTTCATGAGAAAAGAGGGTCCGTAGGTGGCTGAAAACCGGTTAGACTCAATAGTGAAGCATTTGGATATCCTTGGAGCATCAATAGCGTATCAAGTAGAGTTCGTAACTTACAAGACGACAAGTAGTGCTAACACCTGGTGAAACAAGTGAAGTGTTTGAAGAAAGGTAGGAATATCAGTGGGGAAAGATTTAAGGAATTGTTCCAGGAATGTCATTTTTGCAGGATTGCAGAGACCAAGGGATCATCAGATTCTATTGGTTAGAGTAGGGCGATGAGATGGTTCAGGAAAACGAGGTATAGTTTAATGAGTTGGCCAATTTGCTCTTGTTTAGTTCTAAAAGTATGTCCGATATAACCTCAAGTATAAGGTTATCCAAGTAATAAATCTCGATGAGTCCGAGGTCGATTTCACAGGGAAAAGATATTGTAAAGGTCCAATATATTAGTTCTATTATGTTTAGTTGAAGAATCTGAGAATAAAAGTTAATTTTATTTACAATTTATTTACAATATTTATATTTTTTTCCTTTTTTCATTTTTAGATTTTTTTTTTTAGAATTTTAACAACAAGAAATGTGGCTTAGATTTGAATCGTAAATGGAACTTTAATAAGCAAAATTTTACTCAGGAGATGGAACTTTAACAATAAGTGCAATTAATTTTAAAGGTAACAACAATTTTAACAAACACCAAGGATTAAAGGTTCAATTCTGGCAATTACTTTAAATATGTTTTAGTTTTTCTAAACTTATTTATTAATATGGTTTAAGTATGCAATATGCCATCTTTTGTCTACAATAAATCAAGAGTTACCAAGTGTTCATTGTGCCAATTTATGTCTATAATGCATCAAAAACTCATGTTTATTAAATATGTATGTTTTCAAATTAACCTACTAAAATTATCGACAAAATTTACTGTTAAATATTTACCATGCCATTTCATGTCTACGAATAATCAAAGTATTCTTAAGCATTATTCGTGCTATCCTATGTCTATGATAAATCAAAACACAATTTTGCAAGAATTTTAATAAAGTTAACATAAAAATTATAATTTTTCTAAAAATGATTTTTACATTATAACAACTTAGAAAACCTTGAAACACTAAAAATATTTACCTTAATTTTATTAGAATATCCCCCTCTCTCCCCAACAAAGTAGAATTTAGAAGGACATGATGAAAGTAAAAACACACATATTTTTACCGATCACAACTATTTTACAACATAAAAACTAAAATTATTTTACAAATATATAAAACTAAAATTTAGAAGAGGACTAACCTAAGAAGAAGGAAGAAGAGAATTTTCTTCAAAGGAGAATGGTATGAATTACATGAAGAGAGGGGGGTATTTATAGTAGAAGCAAATCTACTATTTACAATATTTTTACATTTTTTTTGTTTATTTTTTTAATTATTTGTATTATTTTATTAAGATATTTTTAAGTAGATAATGATCCAGGACACAATTTAAATGATGGAGAATTTTTTGGAATAATTTATAATCAACCACTCCATTATTCCTTAACTAATTTTTATTTTTATTAATTTTTTTAATTTTTTTTCTTTTTTTTGTCTCTTGGATTAGTCTAGAGCATGCATAAAAATCTGGGTAATCTAGTGTGACGCGGCATGCGAAATGGACACATAGTAGTCCTTAGATCGCTGTCTTTGACTCACTTAAATGGTACAGATTCGATCAACCGAGAGAAGTCAACACGGGCCACTTTGACTCATTTCTAACCGCGAGATTAAGTCTTAGTAAGCTGATCCAATGGATGAGAACAAGACGCATGTGTGCCGCCATGCTGCACTTGATCGATGAGGAGAAAACACGCAGATGGCTGAGATGCACTGATCTAAAGTTGATCCAATGGATAATATCGCACCACGTGTCAGATTTTGTTTAATTTTTATTTTTTTGATTTCTTGACATTTGAGGTCCGTTTTTACCAGTTTTCACGCCGTCTTGCTCTGTTTTTCCTCTAGATTTTAAATCTAAAATTCATAAACACACTAAAATTAATTATTTTACAAACATAATATTTACAAAAATATTAAAAATATTTATTTTACATTAAAACACACAAAAATTGCTAAAAATACATAAAAATTTCTAAACTTAACAAACTTTAATAGATATGCTATATAAGACTCAGTATTATTTTTAGAAATTACAGGGGACATAATAGAACGTATTTGCAGACTCAAAACTTATTATAAACATTTTAAAACTTAAAATAAAATCACACAATATTATTTTTACAGTTTTCATTAATTACAAATTAAACATATATTTAACACATTAAAACGACTCTAAAAATTACTAAAAATATTATTTAACATAAAAACAAAATAAAAACATATTTTTAAACACATTTTCAAACTAAGACACTAAAACACTGTTTATCACTAAATTGCTATAATTGAGAAGTTTTATGAGAAATATTAATGCAAAATGCTTGATTTTAACGTTAAGAAAAGTGCATTTTCTAAGTCTCATCAGCTCCATTTGTCATAGCTTTTGGACGTGGAAGGTTTATCAAGTTCCAGGAAGGGCTTAAGGCATTCATTCAACGGCAATAGGTGGCTTTGCAACTTTAGAATTCTGCTAGGTTAGAGTTGTCAACTTCATTGGTGGGAGTAGATCACGTTCATTACTGCGAGAATCGAGCAAGGATATCAGGAGGATCTTAGCAGAGCAATAGAAGAGGTAGCGATTGTCAAGCCTAGGCAAAGAATCGGCATGGTAGCGTAGCAACTGAAGTAGCAGTTCATCTAGCAACGGGCGAAGCAATTCTTGTCATTTTGTAGTAGTCGGGACGCAACAAGAGGAGCTGTCTAGTAAGAAACGCTCAACAAGGATCTCAAACCAGAAAGGGTGCAAGCCATCAACCTCAACCTCAGTCTTCATCTCCACCTTGGTAACTTCTTCTGTTTCAATCTCATCAGTTTCCTCCGCAGCAGTATCAGCCGGCGGACCCAAGACATGGCGACGCTAGCAAAAGGAAAGGAAGAGGCTCCAGTTTGAATTCGTATCATAACTTTAGGGACTTTGGATACTCAGATTAATGATGTGACGGCCGACAGTACGGTTCCAATTCCTTAGTCTCTAGTTTTGGTTTTCTTTGATATTGGTGCCATTCGTTCTCTTGTTTTGCATCTATTTGTGCATGCCTTGGGAATAGAAATACAGGGATTTGAAGAACCCTTGGCAATTACCTCACCCTTGGGGCGGGTGTGTATGTACCATATATTATTATGCATACATATATACCTTGTAAGATAATGATTGGGGACGAGACCCTAGAAGATAATTTGATTATGATCCCCAT
>CAMOHE010047498.1:0-31954 GCA_946598075.1 Artocarpus hirsutus
CTTTAGTGGAATGCACCAAAGAGAAGGGAAAGGCTCTCAATTTGATCTGCTCTTTAGAAATTCCAGTTGGTCTTATGCTTGAGCATACTACATAACACTTTTTGAGATGTTTGTATGGATCTTCTGCTGCAAATCCATGGAATATAGGCAAAAGGTGGATCAGTCTGGACTTGAGCTTGAAAGTTGCTTCAAGGTTAGGGTATAGAAAGCAAAGCATTTGTTGATCAAGAACTGATGCTGCTAACTCTTTGTGTGTCTGATTGTTTCTGGTCATTTCTTCTTGTTCAGATTGAATCGAGTGATCCCAAGAATCACTTGCTAATGATAAGTCAATGTTTAGAGCTCAATTGAACTCCAGTGGTAAACTGGGTGTTGCACATGAAGGAGATAATGGAAATAGTGGTAGTGGATGTGACTATGTGGCTCTGGATATTTCTAAGAAGTATTCTTAAAAGTTTGTCCTCAATGTATTCGTTGGACATTCAAACTTGCAAAAACCTAAAAAATAAGAAGAACAAACGGAGACAAAAATGGGTAAAATTGCAATAAAAGAGAAAATTGATAATAACTTAATTATAATTTCAATCTCTAGCAACGGCGCCAAAATTTTGACAAGATTCCTAAAGGACCCGTCAAAAGATAAAATCTTGTTGGGTTTATAATGGTCGTTTTTTAGTAAAATAGCAAGCAAGGGCCATTCAAGTAAAGGATTGAATTTGATTCATTTGTTATCATTTTTTAATTTTTTTTTATAATAAAGGGGGGTTTGATTTGATTAACTAAATTAGCAGAGATTTAAATTCACAAAACAAAATAAATAAACGAGTATAAAATTTTGAGGATTAAAAACAATACTAATAAAATGGGTTAAAGGTTCATTTTCCATCGTTCGATAATGTTTATGTAATTAATCCTAGAATTATTCCTAAATTTTAGTTGAAATTAACAGCCATAGATAGCAACAAAGTCTGCCATCATGATCTTTCCTTATTTTGTAGTTTAGTAAAACAAGCTTTTTACTAAATCTTTTTCTATTAAATGGGCTTTGCCAGCATGCACGCAGGTAGCCAGTAGGCACGTTGGCCACGATTTAGGATGCACTAGCGCACAGCTGGCTCGGGTGCAAGGGGCTTGCGCGTGGTGGGACATGCTGCTCGCTGACAAGGAGGCTGTATGCAACCTGGGGGAGTGCTGGGCGCTTGGCCTGGGGTTGCTAGGGCAGCTTGATGGCCCTTTGGGTTGATTTAGTCGATCCGGCCATTTAAACTCCAAATCTTGTTTCGCGACTTTTGTTTAGACTCCAAATTGAATACTTGATATTTTAACTCCAAAAATCTTCATTTTTCTTCTTCTTTTTATTCTTTAATAATAAAATACCTAAAAACACAAAATATGAATAAATCATTAGATTACTCAAAAACTTAGACAACAAATGCAAAAAAAAAAAAAAAAAAAAGCAAAAATATAACAAAATATGCACTTATTTACAAGCATAAAAGTTTCGTTTTTAATTCAATATTGTTCACATAACTCCATGATAATGAAGCCAAACAACACGTGACACCACAAAAACTATTAGTTGCAGCTCTCGAATTTTCATGTGGGAATGCATACACCTTGTTAAGCGTGATGACAGATTATACTGCTAAACCGAAAATTAATCATGCATATATAAACCTTTAGCAAAGATCAAAATAAAATAATAAAAATAAAAATTACGCATGGACAAACAAAATCTGTGGACCACCACAAGTTAAGGTACAATGTGGACGCCAAACATGGAAAGGCACAAGTTGAAGTGGTGGTTGGATCTGAAAGCATATGGACGGATCTTCCTTCCGATATATGCTTCAAAGCAACGACAAACTCATATATCAATAATTAATACGACAAACAAAAAAACGTGAACATGTGCAACTGACTGAGGAGGCTTATGGCAAAGCCAGCGCTGTGGCTCTGGGGACTGGGGAGAGACGACAGTCCACAAAATAGCCAATTTTGTTTTTTGTTCATTTGTTATTTTTTTTTTTTTTCTCACTCTCTTTAAATTCTTTAACCATGAATCCGACAGAACACCGAAAGCTGTCATACTTTCACTGCCTTTTCTGTATCTAAATTATTTTGGTGTTAGTCGCCGTCTTGGAAATGTCTGAAAGCAAGCGACTTAAAAAGACATATTGTATTTATGTGATCATGGTCTTAATTAATACGGAATAAAGCAGTAAACACTCTTAACAAGGATTAAATATTCCAATATGACTGATAACTATATACAGACAGCCCGCCTTCAGATTAAACAAGCTGATACGGTGTTTTTAAAATAATACACACACACACGCACACTTAGGTAAAATAATTACAGGACAATCAGTAATTATTAATATGCCTAATAGTAGGGATGGTAGTGAGATCAGGATTGGAAGTTCAAGAACAAATCTTTTTTTTTTTTGGAGAAAAAAAGTAAAGCTTCATTTTATTTAATATACATTGGATCCCGGGCGGGGATAGTAAATTGTTAATAGGTAGTGGTGGCAATAATCGTGTTCATGCTATGTTCATATCGGCACGTTTACAGTAAGATACGTTTAGCCCAAACACGAACACGATACGATTAATAAACGTGCTAGAAATGCAAACACGAACATGACACGTCTATGGCACGCGTAACACGGCACGGCATGATTAACACGATTATTAAACGTGCCATGATGGGTTGATACGATAACAACACGCATATGACACGTTTATGACCCAATTAACTAAAAATTAAAAAAAAATAAAAAAATTAAAAAAATTAATTTTTTTAAAAAAAGCCAATAAATAAAATTAACAAAAACACAATATTTAATTAATACTAATCTACTATAAATATTTCAAATATTTTTATTTTTAAGTTTAAATGTGTTATAAATGGGTGGGTCGTGTCGTGCCGTGTCAACACGTTTACGGCCCGTTTAATTAAACGTGTTAAGGCGTGTTTAGCGGGTTAGCACGAATCCAACCCGTTTATTTTTGTGTTATTCGTACCAACCCATTTATGGCACAATTAATAAACATGCGGTCCAAACCCGTTTATCTCATGTCATTTTCATATTGTATTATCGTGCATGTCCAAAACTACCGGCCCTATTAATAGGGAATTTGGGGCAAGAAGGGGGACAAAAAGACAAGTCGGGGTTGGGGCGGGAAGCTTACCATTACCGACCCACCCACCGCAATAAAATATTTTAATAATTACATAAATGTATTTATTAATCCTATTCTTATAATTATTGTCTATATATCTTTTTGTAATAATTTGTTTTGTTTTGTGAAAATAATAAATTTGAAATAAAATTGGATAAATTTTTATTACTAGCTTTTTGTTTCAATCTCATTAAATTTTTGTCAAAGATTAAAAAAAAAAAAATCATGGCGTAGATTGGCATAAATATGGAAAAAGCTCCTCAATAGGGATTTCTTGACTTCATACCTGCTACCATAACGCAAAGGTGCTCCCCAACCTTGCCTTTTCCTGTTGCCATCTCTTTAGATGCTCAAACTCATCAGGCAACCCCGTCCATGGAATAATAAGACCAAACCAATCTACTATCTAGTGGATTACCCTAATACTACTCCGCCATCTATATTGTCCTTTCTTAACACTGTAAAATTTATGCCATTACTTTTTCCTTTTATAGTTAAAGAGAACAAAAGTAAAAAGGTGAGTTGATACGATGCAATTTCTAATTTTTAAATAAAAAAAATCTCAAGCCAAACAAGAAATAAGAACATGAAAATATTGAAGTGTAAGCCTACATGTTAAAATCTCATGTGGGAGGGTACTCAGTCAATAAGAGTTTAAGCTAATGGGATTTGCATATATAATTTGCAGGTTTATTTCCATTTGTACCCCTTAAACTTTACACACATTCCTATTTTATCTACGATGCTTAAATCTCGCACTTCAATACTCCAAATGTTTAATAGTCCCACTTGATATTTTCTAATCAAGTTGACTTGCGAACAAGTAACATTTTCTGTAAATCTATATTTTGAATACAAAATAAGGTGTGCCTAAGAACACGATCAAGATATTACAGGATTTCTAGTTGAATTTGGCTTGAACATTATCTTAAGTTGTAGTCCAAATTTCAAGCCAAATCTCCAGGAAATTTGATCCTAGCCCAAGTGAAATGTATCTATACTTTTCCATATTTTCGGCCTTGCTTAACACATATTTTGATTCATATTTAGAGCTTGGTAGTGAGAGAAAAATCAAAGTATCTCAGGCTTATTTTTAATAGCTCTTAAAATGTTGTCATCGTGCATTTGTCGACATGGAGTAAGTCTGACATGGAGCTGAAGACATAGTGTCCTAGGAGTATGTTGTGAACCGAAGGCAAACAACCTAGCTTAGAATATGTCGTTTAGACAGAGAACGAGCTAGATAGTTGGAGTAAGTTGCTAGACCGAATGCAAGTTGCGGTAGTAGAAGATGTCAAAAATTAGGGTTTGGTGGAGTTTAGAAGCAAAATTTAGGGTTTGGTGGAGTTTAGAAGCAAACTTGTTATTCCATTGAACAAATTGCACTGTTATACCTTGAATTATTTACTTTAAGTATAATACATCCCAAACTTTCAATCTTGGCATAATACACCTTGAACTTTGAAATTATTGTCAATCGAAGTCAAATAGCTACTTTAATTTTCGTTAAGTACTATTTTTCACATATTGAGCTTCAATTTTTTTCTTAAATTAAAGAGCTTTACCCTTAAGAAAACTTACCTGCTAATGTCATGATCAAAATTGTCCATGCTTTTTAATGTTTGTTATAGCTATTAGATCTTAATTGCTAATCATTTCAAAATTTAGAGTGTATCTTGTCAAGATTGAAAGTTAGGGGTGCATTTTGCAAAAAACGAATAGTTTAAGATGCAACAATACAATTTATTCTATTCCATTAGTTATGCTATAATTCAAAGTCTAATAAAGGTCCTTCTATGTTCGCTGATGTGATTATATACCGATGATTTTGTCATTTCTTGAGTTTTTTGCCATGTTAAATAACAATATCATTGTGTTAACATTTTTTTTATAATTATATTCACAATTTTATAGTTGTGGTAATATATGTTAGTATTTTTGTTAATTATTATTGGTGTGTCTTTGTCTAACAAAAACAATTAGAGAATTATTCCTTGTGAAGTTTTTTTTTCAACATTTATGTGCATGCTAATACCAAAAAAATGCACATTTTTTTCTTTCCTTTTTTTAATAAATAAACACAGGGTTGTTTATCATCACATTGATGTATTATAAAGATCATACCTTATGTCGTATACGTAAATAATAAGATACATGGACTTTGACCTAATTTCATACTCATCTAAATCTAAAAGAAGTGAATACCAACCGTATTGAATTTCAACTTGATAGAATTCAGGCGCATCCCTTCAAAAGTTGAAACACCGAAGCAGGTTGAAACCCACTTGATGGAACATGTTGGGCTGCATACAGAGCATCTAATGCCATGTATGGTCTAGCGATAATACAATACACGGCGGGGGACAAGGCTGTGAGTCGAACAAAGTGCTACGGCACTTACGTACGCACGTAATTGCATGTCTATCTGTTTAAATGGGTTTTTTTTGGTTAAAAAGGGCCTTTTTTTGGCCTCTTTAGAAAAAAAAAAAAAAAATAAAAGAAGAAGAGAAGGTTTTCCCCCAAAATAATCCTAATGGGATTGTTAGATACGCACAAAGCACATCTCCTCCCACAAGTTTAGACCGGAACCATACAGATCCCTTTTCAATTCTTCAAAAGCCTTCCCATGTATAGGATTGTCGCAATCTTGATACCTGAGATATTGAAAATCGATAGCCATACCTTGTACTATTGTTACCTAAGTCACATGTGCTCACACCTAGATATGGCTGTTGTTGTTGCTTTTTTTTTTTTTTTCTCCTTCTTTCTTTAATGACATACCATGTATTTATAGCGATCTAATAGGTTCGGTTATGCTAAATAAGAAGAGAAAATAGTATCTAGCCAAAAAAAAAAAAATAATAAAATAAAAAAGAAAGTCAACCAAAAATCTTCTTAGGAAAACATAAGAAATGGTACACCAATATAGTTGTCTAACTTTAAGTCACTAGGCCGATGATCATTGCATAAAACGTGTATTTAAGATAAAACTGTAGAGTTTGAACTGTTTATTATAATACATGATAATTTTACACTATACCAAATTTTATTTTATACTATAACGTGTTATAACTTTACATTGTTTTCTCAAACTCCTAACATATTTGTGTGCACTAATTGCTTTTTTTGTTGATCGCCGCAACCTTTTCGCTTTATTATATAACCTAAGCAAAGTGCATGTTTTTAAACTTGAAATTTAATAAAAATCACATAATACAAATCTTATTAAGTTTTAGTGATAGATAATTTTGTATACCATATTATAAAAGACATCATTATTTATGTGGACTTCGGACGTTTAACTCTAATTTGCAACACTGTGAAGAATTAGTTCAGTCACGTTGAAGAAAGTAATTTGATTTTAAAGTTTTTTTTTAAATACAATTGCATGATTATTTCCAAATTTAAATGATATTTTTTATGGTATTTAAAAGATTAAGTTTAGAGGCCAATATAGAAATTGCGTGTGTTTTTTTTATTTTTCTTTTTCTTTTCTTATTTATTTTTTTTTTTAAAGAATTGCACTCTATATGTCTCTTCCCAGATTTGAACCTTGGACCTAACCGACCCCTCCCCATGCATCAACTGGGCTAGCCCCAGATAAGTTGCATGCATGTCCTTGCATGTATATACACATATTCCTAAGCACTATATTAAGTAACAGCTTTGTCCGTGTTCTTTTGTTTTTCAACAAAACCACCTTCAAATTCAACAAACCTTTGTAAATAAAGGCCTTTTGTCAACTTCCATTAAAACCTTTGTATCTCCATTAGGGCGTGACAATTTAGACTGTGTTTGTGTCAATCTAACTTTTTATGTCAAGTTTGAGTCAACCCATGAGTCACCTGTCAATGAAAAGATACTTAGATTCGTATTGTTACGACTAATATAAGCAATATAAGTGTTACTTTACTTGCTTATTACACTTATTTATAGTCTATTTTGTGAATTTAAGTCATAAGCATTATATTTTTTACTTTATTTGAAGTAACTTTCTTAAATTTATTATTTCAAAAATTATTTATCTATATTTCTCTATATTTTTTAATTAACAAATTAAAAAATCGAGTCAATTTCGTGTCATCGAGTAAGGTTGATTTTGAGTCGTGTACTTGTGTTGAACACAAATTGCTACCTCTCTCTATTTTCATTGAAAGTAGAGATGCAACAATGGGCCGGGGTCCATGGGCAAGCCCGGGCCTGTCCTGCTACAGCGATGGACTAGGTCGACACGGCCCGACAAGGTTCAAGGCACGGCTCGGCCCATAAATACTGGTGGACTGGGCTGGATCAATATATGTCAGCCTATGAGCCGGTTCAGCATAACCCATGAAAAATCATGGGCCGGACAGGACTAGGCCTGCCCGTTTAGGCCCATAATGGGTTGGCCTATCCCGACCCATGTAAGGCCCATACAGGCCCACAATGAGCCAGCCCACCGAAGGCCTATTGTAGCCCAATTTTATAGATATATATATATTTAGATATATTTTTTCATGTTCATTCACGGGTGAACATGGTTGAGTATGGCTTTCTCCAGTAAAAGGCCTCACACATCACATCATAGCAATTTTTTTTTTAAGAAGTAAAGCTTAGACAAGGCCTCACATATCATGTTACAATAGGCCGAGTAAGCTCTTTTTCTTTTCTTTTCTTTTTATTTTTTTTATTTTTTCTTCTAGGCATACTTTGCTTTTGAAAAACAAAAGCAAGGTTTTGTCTCACTGGATTTTCCTTGGAAAGGTTTTTAATGTGGCAATCGTAAATAGAATATCTCTTTTTATATTTCCTTTGACTATTCAAACTTTTATGTTTGTTAACTTGTTTAATATTCAAAAATAAAAAAATAAAAATAAAAATTAAAAATTGCATACTTAGATAGGCTTGCCCATCTAAACCTATGATAGACCAAGATAGGCAGGTCCATTCAAGGCCCATGGCATGGCCTATGTAAAATTGGCTCATGGGCCGGGTCAGGCCAAGGTAATTTTAATATGGGCCGGCCCAGCCGAGCCCACAAAATTCGTGGGTCGGGTTGGGCTGGCCTGCGGCCCTCGTGGGCCTAAGGAGAACTGGTCAGGCCGGCTCGTTCTTGTATCACTAATTAAAAGACCAAAATTTCCTTGTTTTGTTAATTGATTTTGTTCAATATGTGATATTAGGGTGTCATTTTGAGTTACTTTTAGCCTTGAATAAGAGATTTGGGACTTTTGATATGGGAAGCTTTTACAACCCTAACTGAAGTTGGATGTTGCAGACGTTAACCACAATGATGTAGTTGGGTTGCTCCAAAGATAATTTTTTTTGTCTCTTTTGTAGCTAAAACTGTTATTGATGCTCTATCACTCTGGAAATTTGACGCCCTTATGTTTTATGATATTTATCTCTTTTTTTTTTCCCTCTGTTACATAGCTTTAACTAATTTTAGTACCAAATATGGCCACTTTCGACCCATCATTTGATTTTTTAGTATGCCCTAAAATTAGGGACGAGTAGGAATAAAAATTTTGACGAAATTAGATGAGAAATAATTAATTTTAAAAATGTAGTTCATACAAAAAATATTTTAGTTCAAACCAACTTTGTTAGAGTATTTCTTTTGAAAAATTTAAATTGCTATATTATTTAAAGTTCAAACTTTTAGTTTGAATTACGCTTTTAGATAGACTCTTAATCTTGTGTTTGACAAAAATAGTTCTCATCTATTTTTCGGTTATAAATAATATAAAGCTCTCATATACTACAGTAACAATAAAAAATCGCTACAATATAAATCTTTCACATACTACAATAAAAATAGTTTCAATCAATTGTCTCTATTATTTTTTCAAACATCCTAAAAAGTTTATTGAGTATGAACCATTTTATCACAATTATTAACCATTTTGTCACAATTAGAACAACGAAGACATGGTTCCTCTAAAAAGCAATGAGGACATTATTGTCACCTATCAAAAAAAAATCCGCCGAGGATGGCACTGAAAACTGAATCTTGGTTTTTCAACCAGAAAGTAACATTGGTATCTACAAACTCCTGTGCACATATTTCCATGTGGCAGGCGTTGAGAGGTGCTGTGCACATTCGTTGAATATGAAACCCTTTTATCGCAAACGCAATATAAGGAGGACAGCCAGTCAGTAACCTTGTAATATGACAAGGAAAAAAAAAATACATTAAACAAAAATACTGGTCATTTTTTCCAACCCAAGAAGAACACAAACGAAGGAACATCCCTCCCAAAAAAAAAAAAAAAAAAGCAGAGAAAGAGGAGAGATTGGACAAAAAGCAGAGTGAAGTTGAGATGTCTTGTGGTGTCCTTTGGGTGGTTTGTCACAAAGACAGCACCATTACCACCAACCTTTTGCCAGGCAATCTCGTGCCCAGAAATGGATTTCCAATCAGGAGATCCAAAATGTGCTCTTTTTCTTCTTCTTCTTCGACATCTAAAGCTTTGGCCTACTCGAGCACAGTGGTGACCCCAGCGAGATCTTCAGAAGAGAAGGTGTACGAAGCGGTGCTCAAACAAGCCGCTCTCGTCAGAGAACGGAAGATTAAAAATAATATTACCTACAAAAAAGACAAAGCTTTCGACTTTAATCCAATCGTCCAAACTACAGATGAAAACACCGATTGGGATCTCTTAAATGACGCTTACCATCGCTGCAGCGAAGTCTGTGCTGAGTACGCCAAGACTTTTTATCTGGGTACTTCGCCTTTTCTCTTTTTCTCTTTTATTTATTTCTTTATTTAAGTGGTTCATTATTATGATTGCCTCTCTCTCCTTGTTTATTTATTTATTTCTTTATTTTTTGTCCAATCTTTTGGACTTTCAAAAAATAACGAAGTTATAATACAATCTTTCGGCCTAAGTCTTCTGTTGTGTGCTTTCGCTGTTTCCCAGAGGCAATTTGTTTGGTTGCCGAGAAAGGTGGAAAAGGTGACCTGAAAATTTGAACCAGAAGTATCCATATGTCGTTTTGTGTGGTAAATTACTATCCAGGAGCTAGAAAATCAGTTAGGGATGGAGCATATACTAACATTGTTAAGCAAAATTAGAGGAAGGAAATATAGAAGTTTAGATGGAACATAATTTGGAATATAATTTTAATGAGGGTGGAATGCAATTTTGATAAAATTTTGTATATAGTATTGACAGAAAAAAGTTTGAGGGGCAGCCGTTTACTCTCGCCCGTGTATAACTCCGTCACTGTTACCACCCTTTGTCCTTGAGCAGAGGCACAGAATTTTTTTTGGTCATATATGCCAATGCTCATAGCCAAGCTATTTCTAATTACTATTTTTTTTTTTTTAAGAATTCATTTTGGCAAAAAAAAAAAAAATGCAAATTATTTTTTAGTTTAGTGATTTTTGCAGAATTCATTTTGGCAAAAATTTTGATGGATTTTTTCTTTCTCTCTCTTTGATTCTCAGGCACATTACTCATGACACCAGAACGGAGAAAAGCTGTTTGGGCAATTTATGGTTCGTATGAACATTCCCACTATGCTTGCCATTTAGTTTTTTTCTTTCAGTTTTGTTGTCCACTGTCGACATACTTTGCCAATATATTCAGGCCGTAAATAAATCTATTACATGTGTCTGTTTAGTTGCTTGGGGAATTTAATTGATTCTGGTTTTTAATTAATGTGTTTTTCTGTTTAATCTTAAATTTCTTAGTGTTCATCCAAGTTAAGTTCTTAGCAAAAATAAACTCAAATCAAGTTTTGACATCCGCTTCTCTTGATTTTTGTGTGTGCGGATATCCTCAGCTGAGCACATGGACGGTTATAAGACAAGTTCTTGAAGCACTGTGTTAATATGCATGATTCTGTTCTATTCCTTGAAATGCTGGTCAAATGGGAAGCTAAATGCTCAGTTTGATTTGCATAAATCATTGCTTCTTCTTCTTCTTTCGAAAACTGACGTAAAATTTTGGCCTTGCTAAACAATTTCAGATGGTAATTTGAGAATTGTCTGTGTATGCAGTATGGTGCAGAAGGACAGATGAGCTAGTGGATGGACCTAATGCTTCGCACATCACCCCAAAGGCGCTTGATAGATGGGAGCAAAGGTTGAGTGATCTTTTCGAAGGTCGCCCATTCGATTTGTATGATGCTGCTCTATCTCATGCCGTCTCAAAGTATCCCGTTGATATACAGGTACAACAAACCATATGTCATGGAAAAAACATGGTTGAACTAACTACTTGCATCTTTTAGCTGGAATGCATCTTTTGTTACCTATGACTTACCAGAAGTGAGTTTTAGGAGTTTCATCTCTTTGGACAGCCCTTCAGGGACATGATAGAAGGAATGAGGCTAGACTTGAGAAAGTCAAGGTACAAAAATTTTGATGAGCTATACCTTTACTGCTACTATGTTGCTGGGACTGTGGGCCTTATGAGTGTTCCTGTAATGGGAATAGCACCTGAATCAAAGGCTTCAACAGAGAGCGTTTACAATGCTGCATTGGCACTTGGGATAGCCAATCAGCTCACTAACATACTCAGAGATGTTGGAGAAGAGTAAGATTCTTGTGACCTCTTCTATTGAACTTAATACAGTCTAAAGTTAAGGACATCATTTTAAAAAGTGCAAACATTGAGGAATAAACTTTGTTAACTTTGAGTGTTTGCTTCACATGGAAGGAAAAGAGAAAAGGAGATGTTCTTTTCCCCTCATTTATTCACGTGCTTGCTTAATGGTGATTTGGTGGGCCCTACGTAAAGTGTGAGCAATGTTAGAGGCACCCGTGGTGTCAAGAACTACACATGTGGGCCCATTATTGATTATTTGCGTAGTGTTCTCCTATTTTTCCCCACAAATATAGAGAATGAGGAAAAGAAGATACCAATTCTTTAACCACTTTTCCCCTAGAAACAAAAAAGAATTCTTTAACTGCTTTGGTAAATGTCGAAATTACTTATACGCCCCTTGATAAGTTCACATATTTATAAGTCAATAATAATTAATTATGTAAAAGAACATTTTTGATAGTTACAATAGTAAGATTTTTATTATAGTTAATTATTTTTCATTTTTAAATTCTAATAGATCAATGAAACTAGAAAGAGATCTATGATCCCATTCATATTATTTTATTTATGTTTTATTCCAGTCCCATTATCTTTTCCATTACATTCATTTGAAGTTGGTAAGCATGCGTTGAGTGCTTCTTATAATTTTTAAGCTTACATTATTGAGTTGATCATGGCAGTGCTAGGAGAGGAAGAGTATATCTCCCACAAGACGAACTTGCACTCGCCGGCCTATCGGATGAAGACATCTTCCGGGGGAAAGTAACGGACAAATGGCGGAGTTTCATGAAGGGCCAAATAAAGCGAGCTAGAATGTTCTTTGATGAGGCTGAGAAGGGCGTTGCAGGGCTCAACTCAGCTAGTAGATGGCCAGTGTGGGCGTCTTTGTTACTATATCGACAGATATTGGACTCCATTGAAGCCAATGACTATGACAACTTCACCAAGCGTGCTTATGTAGGAAAAGCAAAGAAATTCCTATCCATTCCCGTGGCCTATGCCAGAGCAAATGTGGGATCCTCACAAACTGCTTAGTTGGTCACTATTAAAGTCAAAATTGGTATATTTAGAAATCAAAGTCCCAAATTGTAAATTTTGGCTTACAAATATTGAAGTCAAATGTTCATAGGCTCCCAAATCTGAAATTTGTAAATCTTTATCAATTTTGTTAAACAAAGATCAATTTTCACTTCAATTTTGTTAGTGCATCGGTTACAACATCCCCGTATTATTTCCAAATCAATGATTTTTTTTAATTCCCCCTCTGATTTTTATAGTGACATTAATATAATATATATTTTAAAGTGCTTCGATTACATTCTAAATTTTGATTTTTAGGTATCTCATATTTCAATCCTAAAATGTTATATGAATGAAAAAACGATGATATTACTATATGAGTTCACAATTTTGTAAATTGTAGACTTTAGAAAATGAGTTAAATTTAATTTCAAGTTTGGTTCATTTGGATCAATATATGTGTGTGTATGTATATATATAATTGTATCATTATTTTAATTTTAATTTTTTGTTTCATTTTTATCCCTTGAAAAAAATATATAAATTTCTTAATCCGCCACTCCCCTCAAATATTCATTCACAGGCATTTACGTGGACCAAGTACAATAGACCCTCATTTTCAGATGCTTTACGGGAAGATTGTAAAATAAATAGTTATTAATATTAAGTCCCTGGACTTTAGGATTTCTCTTGAAAATTATCATTTTACTACTTCAAACTTTTAGATCTTTTCACTTTGCTCCCTCTGTAAATTTTCCATTAAAAGTGATGAAAATAAACTCAAGTGCGATGCACATTGGGGCCGTTGAAACTATTTATGCCTGATATAGTGCCCTTCTATTGAAAAATGAATACGCAACGGATTTTAAAATTTTTTATTAAAACCTTTTTTTTAAAAACAAGTTAGACATGCTATGTATATATATTAATTTAAGATCTTCGTACCACTTTTTATAGACTGAAAAATCGCACTTCTGATAGAACTATTTTTCTCAGAACTAATACTTGAAACTTCTACCAAAACAGTCTCAACCAAGTGGACTTTTCCACGATCGAACTATAGGTAGTTGCACATCATTCAGTCTTTCTTCTAGGCAACGTCTCCTTCTAATCATTTGAGAAAACTAAGAGCTAAGGTTCAGGATGTTGAACAATAGCCCTATGGGAGTTTCAGAGTCTTCCCAACAAAACACAATTCTTCAAATTGCTTAAGTGATCTAAGAAACAATAGAAAATTATTTCCTTTATATGGAGGTCGGATTGGGACTAGTTCTTATCAGATTCGGCTTCAAAATTTGAGTTTGGATTGATTTTAGTCGTAAAAACGCATCATCCATGGATTGTTGGCCAATTAGATAAATCCTATTTTATTTGACTAGGGAGGCGCTTTTTTTAGCTCTTCAAGAGTTATCCGATCGACCTGCTTGAACCAATTGGATAAATCCTATTTTATTTGACTGGGGTATCTATCATAGAGCCTCAGTTTGAATTCAAATAATCCAATAGAGAAGTTATCTAATTAAAATAGTCATATACATATAATCCAATAAAAATAAAATATATTCAAATAATTCAACATGTTTATTTTAAATTAATTCATAAAATTAATTCAACTAATAAACTAAAATGAATTATTTAATCCAATCTATCAAATTTTAGCCAATTAAGAATTAACAAAAGTTATCAATATGTAGAAAAAAACATGTCGTATTAGTACAGGAAAATATGTGAGCTAGCAAAGGGAACCCGATGGACATATATAGATTAAGTTCATATGATTATAAAATAACATGTTCTCGACATGTATATTGTATAATTATCAATTCTAAAGCTATTCCACTAAAATATTAGAGCTGTATTCTTGAATTATATATAAATTACAAAACTCCAATAAGTTTATCATCCTTGATATATCATAACATGTAACATCCTCACAGGTATTCATAATCAGCTTAAGGATAAATTCTGTTTTATCTTCCCACTTATATTTATTTTATGTCTCATTATCTATCTATTGAAAAGTTACTATTCATAATCAATACAAATATTATACCATTTGGTTACATATATGTATCTAAATGATTAAGCGCAAGTTTTTCAATTACAGGATAATGCCTATAAGTGAATATTGTTAACTCTACCAAAGAGTTATAGATTCCATATCTATGAATAATAAGTCTACGTCAATCAAGAATTATGTCTTCAATGTACTGGTATATGTACCTTTATATAATTCAGGATGCCACCCTATAGTATATCAAAAGAAACATGTCGATAATACAGACTCACTTATTCATTTCAGGATTAAGATGTAACACATATGATTGTCTAAATTGAATTGATTTATTCAAACAAAATTATTAAATAAACCAATTCATTTTTAGTCCCTATCCAATATCATCACCAAAGACAATATACCAATGTCTCTACTCGTAGAGTCCTACTCTGATGGCCAAAACTAGCCATCTTCTATTAGTGATATAGACAACATAACAATTTTGACATGAATAAAGTGTCCAACTTTATTCCCTCAATTGAGGACCTTTTATATTTAGACCATTATCTTAAAATTCACGTCTTCTGTATAATCTATTCATTATATGCACGATCTTAAAGGTTAAGATTGATAGTCTCAGTTTTTTGTTTGATTATCATATATTCAATATAAATAAACATACAGAGGACAAATTTGATACATGACTAAAATGATATTTTTTTATTGATTAAATGTCTTAAAAACTATTACGTTATTTAATCCTTAGGGAACTTGGTATAATACCTTCCTACCCCTAACATAATAAAACACTAAAATGGAAATCTTTAAATTATTTTTTCCCAATTTTCCAAATGAGATAGTATAATGATAATTCTCACTTGGGACTAACAAAATGTCTTTTTCCCCTTATAGATCACCAATGTTTAGCTCATGTGGGTCTATTTTCATCACTTTTGACAGAAAATTAGACAAAGAGGGCAAAGTGAAAAGCTTTGAAAGTTTATAGTTGTAAAGTAACAATTTTTAAAGTTCAGGTTGCAAAGTGAAGGAGATCCCAAAATTCAAGGGTCATTAATATTAATTACTTAAAAATAAATGATTGGTTTTTTATGCAGAGTAAAACAATATAAATTTATTATTTGTTGCGCAATCCAATTAGATTAATCAAGTAAACGAGGACTTCATTTGCTGATAACATTACTTATGGCTAGAATATAACTAAGAATAGTCATTTTTTAAACTCAAAAAATTTGATTATATTTATAATTATAAAAGCATACATATGGTTAGTCATTTCCTTAAAATCACACTAATTGCTAGTAGGAGGGATAGAATGGTGGAAGGATTAACGAGTAGAAAGTGAAATGTGAGAAATAATCTTTTTTGGTTATGGAAAGTTGATAAGAGGGGAGGAATTTAAAGGATTGTCAATTCCTTTAGAGCCCACAAAAGAAAAATCTTTCCCACATTGGACAGATTAAGTTGGAAAAGCAATTACATCATTTAAAATTATCATTAATCTAACTCTCATTTTCTAAGGAAAATTTGTAAATAGGATTAATCATAAGAGTAATTTTGTAATTTTAAATAAATAATATGAATCATTGTCTTTTCTTTTTCTTTATTTTATATAAACAATAAGTCTCAAAGGACACCCAAATTAACTTACTTAAAGTGTAGTCGTAGTCAAGTATAGTAATGAGTAAGGATCGTTCGCGTAGAGGATTTGATCAAATCTATTAGTTATTGGCACTAAATCTAAGAAATAATAAAATAAGACACATAATAGGGATTTTGAATTAAATGAATCAATATGTTGTGGCATCAAGCTTGCATGAACTTCAGTTCCGTATGCAGAGGCAGGCTTTTGTGCATAGGGGAGAGCTTTGCAGCACATCCGCGTGGCTAGATGAACATCTAGTGTGGCCGCGCCTGGCCCCTATGGTGTAGCATGGTTGCGGGGCATTTTCTTATAGCGGTGAGCCTTGTTCTTGCTGAAATTGATAATTTAGCCCATTAAATTGCTAAAAAGTCAACTTTTGCCCCTAGTAGACCTTCAAGATGAATAATTGAAATTTATACACTTAATCCCTCTGTTTCTATTCATTTTTAAGCTCAAAAAATCTAAACACATGCAAAATACTAAATAAAAAATAAATATAAATTATTCAAGAATAAAGTAAAGAAATAGAGGAAAATTAATTAGAAAATAATACTAAATTATATATTTATCAAATTTCCCTACACTTAACCTTTGCTCATCCTTGAGCAAAACTAAGACAAAAAACAAATAACAAAAGCGATAGACAAAGAAAACTAACCTTCCAACTTTTTACCTTAGAGAATAATGAGATATATAGATTGCCTCCAACGGGTCTTGTAGTTTGACTTCATAAAGGAATTCCTCAAATATTAACTTTCCAATTTCTCTTCACTCTTTACTTGAGTCTCTAAGAACGTGCATGCAAGTTGATTTTCGTAGAACTCATGCCTTTAAATGGACATCCCATGACTTAGAAGGTGTAAATGATTCTCAACTGCACGATTGTCAAAGTGATGAGCTAGAACAACATCAAAAGCCTCTAAATGTTCATCCTGAGGCTTGATCTCCTCTAAAGGCACAAATTTCTATGAAGCTACCAAGTTATGCAATTTACTCTCTTAACCAAAGTTGTTTGAGTCATCATCATCCTCATGTCACATCATATTGTGTACCATTTGATTTTTTACCTTGTTCCTCCAACCTACTTATAATGCTAGCAAATTGATCGATATGGCATTGAAAATTGTGAAGGCTACCTGTCTTCTCTTCTTGAAATTGTGACATGGTAGTAGCTAAGACCTTTACAAGGTCTTCAAGAGATGTGTTTGTGGGTGGTTAGTTTACCAAGGCCTCTCCATTTACAGTTTCTAACCCCATATCATATGTTTGAGTATCAACCTATGGCTCCCAATTGTAGTAATCATCCTCCCAACCTTGGTTGGTCCTTGAACAATTCTAACTCCAATGATCATACACGGCCATGTCTTCCAACATGAAGTAGGCTTGTTGGTAAAAAGAGATAGTATTGTTACCTCTTTCAACCTAATGTCTTGTTGTCACATATAAGCTGCAGTCGCCACTCTTTTGAGGACCCATGATTTGAAAACTGGATGAGGAAATCTTTCTATCTCCACCAAGAAATATGGAATGGCTCTAAGTCTTGTTGGGCAAAACTGGTGAGGACCTGTCCATGTAACATCTCGAAATACCTCGCAATAAATAGACAAAAATACAAAATTTAAAAACACAAAAGATAAATTAAATAATACTAATATAAACAAAAACAATTAATTTAAACTAACAAAAATAATAATAAAATAACTAATAGGTTGTTTGGTATGTAGGTTCAAAACCATTTAAGACATTCAAACTATAAAGGCGGTTTAAACTTACGTTTGTTAGAGTAATTACTAAGGCCAACTCAAGCCATGGAAGCGGTTTAGTAACTACCTAAACCCCCAAAATACAAACTTTGCCCCCTTAATTTCTCATTTTTTGAATCATTTTCTACAATAAAAACCATTTTTATTTATATTTTTCTTTCATAAATTATAGTTTTCTAAACACTAGTTCTTGTTTTAAACTTGATGTGATGTCTTATTCTTGTTTTAAACCTTTACATTCCAAAAACTAATTCCAAACCACTATTTAAACTATATAGTTTAGAACCCACTATTCAAACAATGAAGTTTTAAACCACACCATTCCAAACCCACACACCAAATGAACCATATTAATTAGGAAACAACCTCTGACAACGGTGTCAAAATTTGGTAAGTCTTGGAGGACACCCATATTAACCTTACTTAAAGTGTAGTCATAGTCAAGAATAGTAATGAGTAAGGATTATTCCTACAAAAGATTGAGTCTAATTAATTAGTTATTAACACTAAAATCTAAGACACAATAAAATAAAGCACGGAATGAGGGTTTTGAATTAAATGAAATAACTAAATTAAATTAAACATAAGAAAATAAAACAAATACAAACAATAATAAAAAAAACGGTACAGGATTATTCGCCACCACTAAACAATAACTATATAATTAATTACAGAATTATTCCTAATCTTCTATTGAAACTACTAACCGTAGATAACAATAAGCTCTGTTATCCCAATCTTTCCTTTCTGTATAGATTTAATAAGACAAGCACTTTATTAAACCCTTTTCCATTAAACAACATAGAACAAGCTCTCTATATTAATCTAATGGAAGCATTAAGATGAGAAAGATAGGTCGATCAAGGCAACAATCACACAAGTTCAAATTATGTAACTTAGGTTATGTTCCACATACAATCAAATGAAAACCTGACCATAATCAACAGCCACAATTTGCTACTAATGATTACAATAACAAGAAAATTACGGATTAAGCATTCCAATCTAACAATAGAATATTCTCAAGTTCTATTTAGTTATACACTTAAACAAAACAAGAAAATAATCATGAACAATAATATTAGAAGAACATAAACAATCTCAATTGGATAAACAGAAAATAATTCTATAAATTAATCATATAATAACGTCTAAGGTTTTGAATTTCCCTTCAACCATAAATTAAATTAAACTAAAAACATTGAAAAATAAAATAAAATGAAACGGAAAGAGAAAAAAAAGAAAGACCTAAGAATGTCTTCGAGAACATAGACAATCCTCTTTAGACCACCGCTTAGTTCTCCACTTCTTCTTCTTCTTCTTCTTCTCCAATTCAACCATAAATTAAATTAAACTTAAACATTGAAAAATAAAATAAAATGAAACAGAAAGAGAAAAAAAAGAAAGAACTAAGAATGTCTTCGAGAACGTAGACAATCCTCTTTAGACCACCACTTAGTTCTCCACTTCTTCTTCTTCTTCTTCTTTTTCTTCTTCTTCTTCTTCTTCTTCTTCTTCTTAGACAATCCTCTTTAGACCACCACTTAGTTATCCACTTCTTCTTCTTCTGTTTCTTCTTTAATGTCTTTGAGAATGTAGACAATCCTCTTTAGACCACTACTTAGTTCTTCGCTTCTTCTTCTTCTTCTTTTTCTATTATATTTATGTGTTTTGAGAGTTAAAAATGGCAACTTTGGGTCACTTTAGGTCAATTTCGGAGCCTTGGATCAAAGGGACACATGGGGGCATGAAATCTTTTCATGGCCATGCGCGAAGAAAACTCTCACATGAGGAGTTGGTCTTCTTCTTCTTCTTCTTCTTCTTAAGAAATTAAGAGATTCTTCTTCTATTATATGTATGTGTTTTGAGAATTCTTCTTCTTCTTCTTCTAGCCTAAGAAATTAAGAGATTCTTCTTCTATTGTATGTATGTGTTTTGAGAATTAAAAAAGGCAACTTTGGGTCACTTTAGTTCAATTTTGGAGCCTTAGATCAAAGGGATGCTTGGGGGCATGAAATCTTTTTGCGGCCATGCACGAAGAAAACTGTCGGATGAGGAGTTGGTCTTCTTCTTCTTCTAGCCTAAGAAATTAATAGATTTTTCTTCTATTATATGTATGTGTTTTAAGAATTAAAAAAGGCAACTTTGGGTCACTTTTGGTCAATTTTGGAGCCTTAGATCAGAGGGACGCATGGGGACATGAAATCTTTTCATGGCCATGCACGAAGAAAACTCTTGCATGAGGAGTTGGTGAGGCGTGTGAGGGTGAGCATAGTTCCGCACGGCCACATGCTGTTATGGCATCAGGCTTGCACGAACTTCAGTTCCGTGTGTGGGCACGAGCTTTTGTGTTTAAAACACTTATCATGGCACACTAATTCATCATTTAACATGAACTTCTAATGCATTAACGTGTTGGTGTCTATGCTGTGGTGCGGCTGTTGGTCATTTTCTCGCAGGGGTGAGACTTTTTCTTCCTGAAATTGATAATTTGGCCCATGAAATTGCTAAAAACTCAACTTTTGCTTGGGTAAACCTGCAAGATGAATAATTGAAAATTTATACTCCAAATTCCTCTTTTTCTATTCATTCTTATCAAATTAATTAGAAAATAAATATAAAACTATGCACTCATCAAATTACTAAATATGACAATGAACAATCATTATAATTTCTTTCCATCATATAAAACAATTTAGAGAAAACTTATAACTTTTTCCTTACTTTACACACTCTCTCCCACGTACGCTATTCATTTCTTACACCCTTACATTTTTGCAGTCCCCTTTCTAAGTCGCTTTAACCGTCACTTCAATAATTATTTACATCATGTATTGTAACAACATATAAGAACAACTAAAAGGACATAAAAATAAGCACAATAGATCTTAACTTTACAAAGACACACTTAACCCCCAGGAATCACTTCTATTTATTTGACACCCCGCCGTCTAACCGCATATCTATTATTGTCGTTGTATTATAGTTTTATTTATTTGAACATGAGTAATATCCGTACACTTTCTACAAAGCGTAATGTAATTGGACAACAAGTATATATGCGGCTTTGAGAGCACCGCCACCTTTCTAGCATTTTTATTATTTTATCCGAGTAGGAGGCGTTGCATGTCTGATCAATATTCATCTGGAGATAGGGAGGCAATACTAGCAAGCCCCTCTTAAGCGGAAAATGTTGAGTGTTTCAAATATTCATCAAAGCGTAATCCTAATAACATATAATAATATATTAGCACCGGCCGTAGACCCTTTAATACTCAAATCAGTGGACATTAGGCAAAGTATGTTTGTTCATTTTTTTTTTTTTTTTTGAATTTAAAGATGAGAGGATTTAAATTTTGCACCTTTAGACCAAGTTAGGCATGAAACTATCCTTAACTATACTTACACTATGTATGTAATTCTAGTCACAAAATAGTAATTACGATTTAAGACTATATGTTTGACGTAAATAAAATATTACATGCAAGATAATATTTAATTCATGACTAATTTAGATTTAATCACTCTAAATTTGAGCTTATTTCTTGATTTTTGTCGAGCTCGGATGTTTTGCCTTTCCCATAATTTGAATTTGACTGGTAGAATTATCTAACACATCTTTAAGAATTCAATTTTCAGTCTAATGCTCAGGTATTGGATCCAACACTCTATAGTTGATCTTTTGGTGGTTGAGATAGAATAATAGAAAAATAAGATAAAACAATAAAGTAATAATTTCCCACAAAATTTAAAAGATTTTAAATTTGAACCAAAACATTTTGTCCAAAGCTATAAAATAAGCACATGTATTAGCTTTGTTTGACAAGCTTATTAGAACTATGAAATTTTAACTATGTGAAGTTTTTATATGTGACAATAAAAAATAAAAAATTTGTTATAATGTAAAGCATTTGTTGGTAAATCACTCAATTGGAAAGGGTCTGAGTATTGGGAGGCCATTGCAGGAGAAACGTTACGAAGCTTTTGGAAAATGCTTTGCCGCGAGCACTGCACCTAACGCCAATACAGTTTATTAGTGGTGGATAAGACCGTGGGTAACTAAGCAAAGAAAATGGGGGAACGTGGCCTACCACACTAGCACGCATAGAAAAATAAAATTAAATTAAACAAGGAAAGGGAAAAAGGAAAAAAAAAAAAGGGAGAAGGAGGTGGCTTACGTTTGCATGCATATTGAATGGTATGGTTACGTACAGGACCCCATTTCTCAACTTTGTCAAAACCCAATGTCATATTCCTGCCCTACATCGTCACATTTCACTCGCCATTTTCTAGTATTTGGTGGCATTCCATGTTGAGAAAAAAAAAAAAAGAAAAAGATAAAAGAAAAAGTTAAAATAAAATTATAGAGAAAATTTCCTTCCAAGTGTTTTTGAAGTTGAATCTTCAATTTACATAAAATGAGACAGTTTATAAATTGGGTCTTTCTATGTTGCCTTGACAGCATTGAATTAGTTTATAAACCTATTGTAACTTTTACAGCTTCAAAATTTGAAGTTCTTAAATTTCAATATAAAATTCATGAACTATTGAATTCCTTTAAAATCCACAAGTAAATTGTAACTTAAATAACTCTAAAGTTCATAATTTACAAATTTTAACATGAAATCACAAGTTATCATATTTTCAGTACGATTCCGGACTTGGCACTATAGAAGTTCCCTTATAAATTTTATGGTAAAAAAAAAAGAGCTTGAAACACGGGTGATATTCAATGCTGCAGTTAATGGATAGATGAGTCTCATAGTTAACGTTGTAGACTTACTCTCTATTTTTTATTAGACACATTTACATCGTTCAAACCTGAGTCATTTGTTTCGTGGGAGCCGATGGAAAATACTCAAACTTTTATGCTGTCTCTTTTTTTATTTTTATTTTTTTCATAAGAAGTCTACCAATTATTTTTTTTAAGAAGTCTACAAGTTAATTAAACCACACTTCCCTATTTTTTCCCCTCATAAAAACTATACTTCCCTAATTGGTTCCTATATGCAATTATATATCTTTATATTTACTTATTTTTCTCATGAAAAATGCTAGTTTCTTTTGTCCCAAAGAATATCATAATTGACTCGATGAAAGTTTGACATATATATAGACTGATTGATCGACTATATTGAATTTTTTTGCCACTCTTTATTTTGTATAATTAGGAGTGTGATAACTTGTAATAGTTGACAGTACACAGTCTAACACAATTTATAATGATAACAACACCAATAAAATAAAGTATGTACCATATATACAACAGTTCTAGTTTTATTAATTTCGTAAATGGCTCACATTATTGACTTTGTGTTAAATTGCCTTTGAATTGTTTAAAAATTATCATTGCATCCCTTCAACGACAAAGAAGCGTTCAAAAACCTTTCAACCCGATGTGTCCAGATTCGTATAATTAACATGACATGTTTTAAATTGGTTAATAATGGGTAATATGTCAAAAGTGCCCTGAGTAGCCAGGTCTAAATTTTCCTTCTACAATTTATTGAAACACTAGAGAAGGGAACTAATGAAAATAAGAGTAAAAATTGTCAGAAACATATTCAAAAAATTATTAAAGAACATTGAGAGATCTTGATGGGGCGCTACATGTTTGGCGCCGTCGAGTAAGGAGGGTTCTTGGTTCGAGGGTGAGGTGGTCCAGGTTCTTGTCCTCGAGGATAAGGAATTTGAGATGATAGATTTTTCTGAGAACTTTTTAATTATTTTTAAAAATTGTATTTTTTAGGTTTAATTAAAATTTATAGGCAGTTTGACAAGCTATTTGAACTAAAGTTTTAAGTTAAAAAACTATAATATAATAGTTTTATATTATAATAATATTTTACTTTTTATTTTAACTGTTAAAAATTTTACATTGTAGTTAATTAGAACTAATTACTTAGAACTAACCTTCTCAATAAACACTTAATATTGACATTCAGTTTCCTATCGCAGTGTCAGTGATATAAATGGATGTGGACAAAAGGGATTTTTTGAATGCTTTAGGAATGAAATAAACTCTTGTAAATAATTAGTTAGCATATCAACATACACATTTATGAAATTACTCGTTTTCTTTTCCTTCTGTTGGCATTTAAACTCTTCATTTATAGTACAGACTGCTATAAAATTACTGTTAACGTATACATATAATTACAACTATTTTTTTTTTTTCATTTTCGTCTGTTATTGTCATCATATTATTGTTACTTTTCATTTGGTCTTTATTTTCACCCATCTAAAAATAAAAGAGCAAAAAGTATTCTGTACCCAAATGCCACGGGCAGCCAATGTAAGACGCTAAACACATATCCATTTCCATGTGGCAGCCACACGGAAGCGGAGCATATTTCCTTTTGGCTATCTTTTTATCTTTTATGTGATGAGTATATCCGTATCTTTTGCAAGATCACTAAAACTAGGAACAAAGAAGAAACTCGTAAGCTGGTACAACGAAGATGAGCAAAAGAACAAGGGCCAACAGAAAATAAAAAACAAACACCATTAATTCCAACCAAAAAAAAAAAAAAAAAAAAAAAGAAGCGGAAAAGCTAAGAAAAACTATTGGTCGCCCATTTACCATTACGAACCCAATAAGACCATTCAAGAAGCATCGTATCAAAGTTAAAAAAAAAAAAGAAAAAAACAAGAAGACCAAAATTGAAGAGATTAATTTGCTGGTCGTCTGTTGTTCGAGAGATGTCTGGTGTGGTTCTTTGGGTTGTTTGTCCTAGAGAAATCAACACCAACTCTCTTCTACCTCTGTTGCCCAGAAATGGAGTTCCAATTAGGAGATCGAAAATGTGGTATTCTTCTTCTTCTTTTTCTGCTTCTAAGCTGAGTTTTTCAAGTGGGCTTTTGGCCTATTCTGGAACAGTTGCAAATCCACAAAGATCTTCAGAAGAGAAGGTCTATGAAGTTGTGCTGAAACAAGCTGCTCTGGTGAGAGAACAAAAAATCAGCCGAAAAGAGAAAGCTTTGGACTTGAGTACCAAGCCGATTGAAACTGATGGAACCACCAATTGGGATCTCTTGAATGAAGCTTACGAGCGTTGTGGTGAGGTCTGTGCTGAGTTCGCCAAGACCTTTTATCTGGGTACCTTCTACTTTCTTCTCTTCTTCAATTTTCATTTTATCTTTGTTATGTGTTTTACTTCATTTGCTTTACTCTTTTTCTTATCCTGTTAAGGATTTTTTTTTTCATTTTTTATTTTTGGCTCTGGTTCCCAGAAACAACTTGGTTGGTTGTTAAGAAAAATGGAAAGGGAGAGAGAGAGAGAATCCAAGGAACAGTTCACATATTAAACTTTGGTCATCTGTCAAATGCTACTATCAACGTGCCACGTTATCTGTGAAACAAAACACATGCCTATTAGAGAGCACAATATTGAAGAGAATTTAAAAGCAAAAGAAAAAAAAAAATGTTGCTGAGAATTTTATAGTGATGGAATTGGAATCCTATCATGAATTTGAGACTCGAGAAGTGGTTTGCCTTGGGTGATTTTTCAAAGCTATATGCATAGACATATCCTTTTTTTTTCTTTGATTGTTCAAGTTGTTGAAGTCAGTTGGTAAAACAATTGTTTAATTGACTGTTGTGTTTTTTTCATTCTCAGGCACATTACTCATGACACCAGAACGGCGAAAGGCTATTTGGGCGATTTATGGTTCGTATTATACTATAATTTTTCCCACTAAGCTTGCATTTGTTTATTTATTTTTCTCCTTGGGTTTAGTGGTCCACATATATGCTTTGCCAATATACAAAAATTCGAATACACTCAGCAAGTGTTTATTTGGTTACTGGGGTAGTTGCATTCTGATATTCTTGTTTGTTCATTTGGATTGCCCTTAATTTATTTATTTATTTATTTATTTATTTATTTTTTGTGTTTAATCTCAGCGTTCAACTAAACTTAGCAATTTTGGTTTTTCAAATTGGGGCATTATTTCTCCAACAATTAAGGCGACAATCCAGACCCAGATAGCCTCATTTTCCTCACCTAGAGGAAAAAAAGAAATTTCTTTTCAGTGTCCATGACATGTAACAAAAAGATTTCTTTTTGATTGAACAAAGACAGCAAACGGAAAAAATGAATACATCCCATATGATAGTGTGATCTTAGTAAACCACTATCAAGTTCTTCTTGCACAATTATCCGTCATTGCCCTGATGATTATTTCATCTAATGAGCAAAGTGTGTTTTTTTCTGCAGTGTGGTGCAGAAGGACCGATGAGCTTGTTGACGGGCCTAACGCTTCGCACATCACACCAAAGGCTCTTGACAGATGGGAGAATAGGCTGACTGATCTTTTTGAAGGTCGTCCATTCGACATGTATGATGCGGCTCTATCTCATACTGTCTCAACGTTCCCTGTTGATATACAGGTAGAAGAAAATTCTACACTATGTCATGAACTCCTGTTTTTACAAGAACGTTTCTTAAGTTTTAAGTTACTAGAACATGTTTTTTGTTTGGACAGCCCTTCAAGGACATGATAGAAGGAATGAGGCTAGATTTGAGAAAGTCAAGGTACAAGAACTTTGATGAGCTATACCTCTATTGCTACTATGTTGCTGGGACGGTGGGCCTTATGAGTGTTCCTGTAATGGGGATATCACCTGAATCAAGGGCTTCAACAGAGAGCGTTTACGATGCTGCATTGGCCCTTGGGATAGCTAATCAGCTCACTAATATCCTCAGAGATGTTGGAGAAGAGTAAGATTTTCTTCCTTCTTATAAGGGTAATGCATTTGTTTATTGATTTATTTGATTAGAATTATTCAATCAACATGTCTTGAAGCCTTATATGATATCCAAATATTATTCAATCTTGCATGTTAAACAAGGCCTAACCCTATTCTGTAGGTTATATTATGCATACTGATTTTATTTTACATTACTTAGTCTACATGTATTTGGACTCCACCACATTTATTTGAAACCTTTGTCAATGCAGTTTATAAAAATCATAGACGAAGTAATTTTCTCCTTAATTCTTTAAGTTTTTAAGTTGAGGACTTTTTCTGGTTGCTGTCAAGTGTGTGCAGCTTAATTATTGCCCTAGTGCAAGATTAACCCACGGATCTACGTTTGTGTGTGATTGTTTGACTGCTTTTCCTTTACGTTTGTGTGTGATTGTTTGACTGCTTTTCCTTTTGATTGCTTTGGGTAGTAAAGAATTATTTGCATCCTCAAATAATAACTTGAAGTGCTTGTGTTTGTTGAGACTTACATTGTCAAGTTGGTCATACCAGTGCTAGGAGAGGAAGAATATACCTGCCTCAAGACGAGCTAGCGCGTGCTGGTCTATCGGATGAAGACATCTTTCGTGGGAAAGTAACAGACAAGTGGCGGAGTTTCATGAAAGGCCAAATAAAGCGAGCTAGAATGTTCTTTGAAGAGGCCGAGAAGGGCGTCGCAGAGCTCAATGCTGCTAGTAGATGGCCGGTGTGGGCATCTTTGTTAATATATAGACAGATAATGGATGCTATTGAAGCGAATGACTATGATAACTTCACAAAGCGTGCTTATGTAGGAAAAGCAAAGAAATTTCTATCTTTGCCTGTGGCCTACGCCAGAGCACTTATTGGCCCCTCAAGTACAATGTCCTAGTTGATCAAATCAATGCCGAATTTGGCCTCTTTGAGATTTTGAATCCTAGTCTCAAAATGGTAAATTTCTGCTTATACTATTGAAGAAAAATCATTGTAGGGTCTTGTAAGTTGAAATATGTAAATCTTACTTCCATCTTAGTGGGTGAATATCTACTCATAATCGCATAGTTTTAAAGCTACAGAACAAAATCATTTTTCTGTCTCTTTCTTGCACAAAGGAATCTTGAGTTCATGCTGTAAACAAATAGACACGATCTTCGTTCGGCATGCGTCCAGTCCAAACACAGTCTTGCTCCTATAGCTCTCCTCTCTGGTTGGTCAAGGGTAACAAGTCTTGATGGAAAAAAATGTGAATGAAAGATACCTTCAGAAGTTAATTGGGTCCATGAATCTAAGAAATCTAGATATGAGAACTTTATGGCTTCCTATTAAATTTAACGAGAGTACAAATATTTTGTGCCTTTGAATATAAACGCATGCCTTAATCAACAATTAAACCGTAAAAAATGTGTACAAGGAACTAGTCAAACCAGTTATACAAATCCAATTATATATATGCGTAATCTGTTCTCAAATAGAACGATTGTAATCTAATCTAACTGTATTGAAGAAATGTCTATTGCTCATTCATTGTTCTGGTGTTCTGATTTCTTTTTTTTTTTAATTTTTATTTTTTTAAATAGATTTTTAAATGCTAATATTTGGACCCAAACTAAGCGAGTAAAGCTATGGAGCACCTAGAGGTGCCCTCACCACAACCAAGTGGCACGCATGTGGCTGTTGATTTGGAAATTTTGTAGGACCTAGTTTTTTAGGAAAAAAAAAAAAAATCAGTAAATGACTTTATCAAAAATGAAAAGAAAAGATAGAGAGTATGAGATAGGGTCGGTAATTCAAGTCACGATACAATGACACAACGCGAACCCGATACAAAAAATGCGGGTTAGGGTTGGGAAAATAGGTCTTGGGTTAGAATTGGGTCAAACCCGTTTAAGCCGCACAAAAAAGGTAAAGTTTGGGTCAACCTAAATCAACACGAAATCAACCTACAATAACCCGCCAAAAACGTGTCAAAATCAGGTTGACTCGAAAATTGCTAATTAAACCGTGTAACCCGAATTGAACCCGTGTGACCTTAATGCAACCCGTATAACCTAAAATTAATTTTAAGGTTTCAAATTAGTCTAACATTTGTTGTACATTCAACTTGACATGATTTTAATTTCTAGCATATTGTTTTTGTTAAACTTATACAAAATTTTGTTAACTTTTTAGATGGTTTTTTTTTTGGTTAGGTTATTGTTTATTTTGTCGGCTTATTATTGGGTCTATCATGTTGCGGGTCTATCATGTTTAGCGGGTCAGTGTATCTTGTTAACACGAACATGTACAAAATAGCATATTGACGGGTTACAGGGGTCAGGTCGTGTTTGGGTTGGGCTTTTTTTAACCTGTCAAGTCACGGGTCGAGTTCATGTTGACGTGTTGGCTCTTTCAATGAGGGCTCAACCTGACCTGTGGATCCGAATTACCAGCCCTATTGTGAGAGGAAAGGGAGTGAGACGGGAAAAAAAAAAAACAAACTAATTTCTTTTTGAATAAAGCTAAAGGGCACCGAGTGAAGCTAACTAGTGCCCCTCCTCACATATGTAGCAGTTAATGTGGATGGCTGACTTGTATAATATATGGTGTCCACTTGTATGAATTAGGAGATTGATTTGACTTTAAACGAGAAGGACCCACAATGTTTTAAAAAATTGAATAATATGTTCTCTAAAATAACGTTTGTGGAGAAGGGTTTTCCAGAGGAGGCAAAAAAAGGAGGAAGATGGAAGAAACTCAGTTCATTGAGCAATTTCATTAATCGTTGTAGCTTGTATAAAAGGTGTGCCCTCAAGCTTTACACGTGGCAAGAATCAGAAATATAATCGTACCAAATAATTTACAGGACCAAAAATTAACAGTAGAGGATAACTAACTAATCAGAGGAAAAGGAATTTTAGAATACAGAGTTGTACATCACAAGGACTACCAAGCCTCATTTGTCTTATCATCCCCACCAAGCTCAACGGTTGTGGGAGACACTGAGCTTGCAACGAAGACTGAGAAGATGCTGAGACAGGAGTGCTTTGGTCATTGCATCAGCTAACGGATACTCAGGAGTATGATGAACGAGTAGAGGACGTTGCTATTAGAGTATAGTGATCCAAATTTAGTTTGATCAAACCTGAAAAGCTTGCAATGCGACAAATTGTGGTGAAAAATAAATTTGGGATTTTTTATAAAATTTGTGGTGGTAACGGAGGGATCGGGTTGATAGGCTCGATCTCGTAGCTCACAATTGATCTCATTGAGGGTGCGGGGGCTCCGCCTCCGTGGTACGGACCTTTGTATTTTTTAGGCTGTTTAGTTTATATTTTTTTTAACCCATAGGGTTTTGTCTATATCTATATATATGATGTATTATGTTAGGGTTTAATCATTAGCTAATTTTTAGCCTCCCTAACGCCTCCATTGTAATATTCATATGTTTAGTAATTTTCTTCTTTGTTCATGGTTTTTTTCCCATTTTAGGTTTACATATAAATTCTTTGTATGTTTTTGTTCTTTGTTTCTATTGCATTATTTTTGTAACAGTTGCCTTACTTTGTCACCCACAAAATGATGATCAATTTCAGTGTGTTGGGTTCAAGCATAGAGAACCGAATTGACAGCGAGACAAGTTGCACTAAGATTATCACAGTGGAGAACAAGTGGTGCGAAAACAGGACGAAAAGCTCACGAAGAACATACTGAAGCCAGGAGAGCTCAGATGCACCATTAGCTACAACACGACATTCAAATTCAATGCTTGAGCGAGACACCACACGTTGCTTGGTGGAAGACCACGAATTACGTGGGGACAAAGGAAAATACAATAACCATATGTGCTTTTTCTGTTATCAGGACAGTTGTCCAGTCGGCGTTTAAGAACCAGGTGAGGCGAAGATCAGTGGATCGTTGCAAAAAGTGACCATAACATGTAGTGGCCTTGAGGTAACGTAGTATGCGCTTCACAGCCTAGTAGTGCACAATGGTAGGAGCATGAAGGAATTGACAATCTTTGTTTACAGCGAAGCAAATATTAGGCCATGTTATAGTGTAATATTGGAGAGCGCCAACATTGCTCCAGTAAAGGGTCAGATCAGGCAGCCATCATAATGAGACAAAGTGAGACTTAATGACATTGGGATGTGATAAGGTTTGCAATCCATCATTTCGGAGCAAAAAAGAATGTCAGTGATGTATTTAAACTGACTAAGATGCATACCCTAATCTGAATGGTGCACTTCGAGGCTTAGAAAATAAGACAAGGGCCCAAGATCCTTTAGAGCAAAGGCTGAGTGAAGCCACAGAACAAGTTGCCACAAGGATTGAGTGTCACTACCTGTAACAATAATATCATCAACGTAGACCAATATTACTATCATAAGAGAAGATGTGTGTAAAACAAACATAGAAGTGTTGGTCTTGAAAGCTTGAAAACCCTACTGCAAGAGGCAGTTACTAAGCTTGGTAAACCATACACAGGGAGATTGTTTTAGACTATAGATAGCTTTATGAAGCTTGCAAACTAGTGTACCAAAGGAGGTGGTTTGAAATCTTGAGGGTTGTCACATGTACACATCTTTATGGAGATCACTGTAGAGACAAGCATTATGGAAAACTAGCTGCCGAATAGGCCAATTTCTTGAGAAAACGAATCTAAGAATGAACCAAATTGTAGTTGGTTTTACCATAGGGTTAAAAGTTTCGGTATAGTCAATGCCAGGGTTTTGGTGAAACTCTTTGGCAACTAACCGAGCTTTATCGCACTTGATACTTCCTTCAGGTTTTAGTTTCAGATGATAGACACATTTATAGCCTAATATTTTGGAGGCAACAAAGGTAGGAACTAAGGACTAGGTCTTGTTATGATGAAGTGCTGAAAGTTCAGCATACATAGCAACTTTCCACTCAGGAATCGAAGAGCTTGCTTCACAAGGATGGCTCAAAAACAATGGTGTGAAGCAAGTCTTTAGGTTGAAAAATACCAACTTTTGATTTTGTCTTCATGGGATGTGTATTGAAGGGAGTCAAGGCCCTGTGAATTCGAGGAAGCTAAGAGGAGGGGCTTGCAATGTTGAA
>CAMOHE010047499.1:0-46103 GCA_946598075.1 Artocarpus hirsutus
ATAAAATATAACCTTCACAAAATAATTCAAACAAGTCAACTAGAAAGAATACCATTTTCCTTCTCTGGGCAAACCATATGTAATTCACCACCGTAGTGGCCCAGCTAGGTTTCGGGACCTGCCCCTAAGGTCGTTCATTACACGACCCGATCTCTGATATGGCATCATGCCCTCAAATATATATACATATATATATATATATCTCTTGATTAATAAAATCTCTTCTTTACCAGATATAATCATTTATATTCATTATGAGGTTCATTATGAACATTTCTCAATCAACTACTTGTAAAGATATTTAAATAGAATAATGTCCCAAACTATCATTGAAAACATTTGATAAAAATTCATTTTTGGCTTAAATCATTTTAGAAATAGGGCTATCAAAGAAGAGGGGTAGAAGTCCTACTTCGATATCCGTGTCGGTGTCCCACACCGTAATCCCGGTCCGCTATACGTTAGCTCCGCGGATCCACGTACAAATCCTAAATACATAGTAACTTTGTCCATTAGTATCTAACCCAAGGTATCCTATGATACTAAATCATCTCATGATGTCCTAGTGTGCCATTTAGGTTTATAGAATCATTATATAAAGTTAGAATTTCAATCGGGTTCAAAACAGTAAAAACAGGTGAAAAATCACAAAATTTTTCCTTGCCCGGTCGGCCTGTCGGTTTCCCTGGTTCGGCCTGTTGGAAAGCCAAGTCCGGTCGGCCGAATATTCCCAGGTTCGGCCTGCCGGTAGGATGAATCCGGCCTGCCGATCCTTTGAATCCGGCCTACTGAACACGAAGTTCGGCCTGCCGATTTGGGAAAATTCTAGAAATTTCCACGCACGGGTCTCGGCATTTCGAATTTTAAATCTTCAAATCTAACCTGTTTTCTCAATTCTCAAGCGTGGATAATCATTATAAGCAATAGAAAAACATAGTAAAATACTTTTTAATGGATTAAAACAAGTTTTAAACAAGATTTTCTCAAAAATCCAAAAATGGAGAAAATAGAGGAAAAATGAAAAATCTTGATTCTAATCTGTTTTTAATGAAATAAAGTTTGCATTCTAGCTAATCTAAGTCCATCTAACTTAGATTGAAGCTTTCTAGGCTTAAAAAACTCTTAGATTTCAAAATACAAGAAAATTTAAAAAATTGAAAAACTTTAGAAATTTTGAAAACTAACCTTAAATCGAAGCTTGAATCGAGTTTGTGGTTACTCAATCGCGTTCCCGAGCCTTCAATCCACAATCCCGAAGCTTGAAAACAAATTTTGTTTCAAAATTTAGAGAGAGAATGAGAGAGAGTGAGAGAATCCGAGAGTGAGAGACGAGAGAGGTGAGCGAGAGAGAGAGGAGAGAGAAAATGAGAGGAAGAGAGAGAGAGGGAAAATAAATAGAGAAAAAGAAAAAGCAGTTGTGCAAAACGGTGTACAACAATACACTGTTTTCAAAAATCAAATTACTTCATTGAAAATTAAATTAACAATTAAAAATAATTTAGAATAATTAAAAATCACTAAAAGAGTAAATTAACACAAAGTTTCTTAATTTTCTCAAATTAAGTTCAAAACACTCATCATGGCACACTAATTCACCATTTTACACTCTAATACCATTTAATCAACTTTGGGGTGTTATAGTATGCAACATTGGTGACGAGTGTGTAGTGGCGGGGGATGACCAGAGGGTGGCAGTCCGGTGAGGGCAGCTTATTGTCGCTCTTTTTCTAGAGAATGAGATAAAGAGAGAGAAAATGGAAAAGGGCTGTTGAAATTTTCCACATGTTAGTCCTAATCTTCTTTAAAATTTATAAGCTAGACCACACCTCATTAGGGCTAAACATCTTAGTCTCTCAAAATCCTAAATGTGCCCCAATATAATATTTTGCTTTCATATAAATACTATGGATTTTACATTTTGTCTTACTAAAAATGGCATAGTTTGAGGATAAAAATCCACTTTTTAAGTTGGCCAAGCCCCCTCTTCGGGTTTTCAACTCTAGGATTGGAGTTTATTAAGTTGACCAATGTTGAACTTGCTATCTCCAGGGTGTTGAAGGGCATCAGCGTGTTACCAAGAATTATTGTTTTATCACATTTGACTAAGAACAGCTGGAATTTGACATGCCTTAGAGCACTCCCCTAAAGTATAGCAGCAGAGCCTATTAGAGGCTTGTTGGAGGTGCCCCTTGGGGACAATTTTTGGCATAAAGTCTGATCAAATTTTGCATTTTCTTAGGGGATTAAAGGTTTTATCGGCTTCTTGGTGAATTTATGGGCATTTGGAAGGGATTTTTTGCAGCTAATTTCCAAGAATAAAAATTTGGCTTTTGGGTTGATTTATCCATTAGTTTTCCATTTTAAACCCAATTAATTTAAACCATTAATGGTTTATTTGGCACACCGTATTGTATTGTATTGTATTGCATTGCATTCTTTGTATATAATGCAATACAATACAATACAATATAATACAGTGTGCCAAACATGCCCTAAATGAGATTAAAGTTAGATTGGGATAAATTGAACAAGCCTATTTACTTACTTATAACCCACCAAAGCACGACCCTTGTGAGTTCTTTGAGCATGGCTTGGGTTTGTTTTGAGCCGATTCACATAGAAGGGCAGGATCCTAGGCTTGGGCTTTCCAAAGGAGCATGGTACAAAAGCAAACCATCAATGTTAGCTTCGTTGGTCGTGTGGACTATGCAGTAGAGCGAGATAATATGTGGGAACAATCATGTCTTCTTAATAGTGATCTCTCGAAGCCGTCGGTGATAGTTTGTGTATGGGTTCGAAGCAATAAGACTTGATTAGCATTTGTTGAGCCATTTGATGAGGAACTTGTGAAAAGGTACCTTTAGACACTTTGGACCATGAAAGGGGAATTTGCTTAATTGACATCCCTAGAGGTTCTGCAAGCATGACTTATGAAACTTCATGGATTCTCAATCTGATGTAGATGTCTACGTATGTAAAACCACGGAGGGACATAGTGCCTTCTAGAGAAACACCATCGAGATGAGATTTTGTGGGTCTTTGGTCCACTTTAGGCACATGCTAGTGGCACCTAGAGACCCATCAAGTCTCCCAAAGGAAGAGTAGTAGATTTCACACCAAAAATGGAATTCTTGGGGACATTTAAAGTGAAGTAGGGAGGGTTTCTTTTTAATAGAAATCAGATGTTTAATGATAAAAAAATTAAAACCTCCTTCGCTAAAAATGTATGGGCGGTTTTCCTTCCTTGAAAAGTGCAATGATTGCACCGTTTAAATATCAAATCTCTTTAAAAGGCCTAACATCGCTAACCACCCTAAGGTCACTTCCATCATAGTAAGACCCATATGTTAACAGCGCACGAAAGAGGGAGAAAAGAAAATATTTTTTTGTCCCGCTCGGGCTGGAGCCCGCTCAAGACAGATAGCAATGCTCGGGAGAAAATGGAAGAGAGAGATATCGTGGGAGATAAAGGAAGAAATCAAAAAAGGAGGAAAAGAAATAGGGAAAGAGAGAGAGCAATGAAGAGTGAGAAAAGTAGAAGAAAGGACCTGCCACTAGTTTCTGCCACCAAAAGCCTTGTTGTCATCATTGTTCGCTTTTAAGAATAGGTGACACAATTTCATTTAGAAAGAGAAAGCTTTCATTGTATGAGACCTCTCCTTCTTTGTATGTCTGTCAGTTTCCTCGTCCTTTCTTCTTTTGTTTTGAATTGAAGAGCGTGATAAACGTGGAGATACGATTGAGAATGTTGATCCTTCTTTTGTTTTTTTTGTGGCCGAATATTGTGTGTTTGTGAAGGTTTCTATTAGTACAAGTCCTTCATAACCGATTCCTTGCTTGGATATTTGCTCAATGGATATTTGTTGTTGTTGATGAAACTTGGCTTTTATTGCTTCAACTTTTGCTGTTAGTCCTCCTTTATATGCATTCATCAATGGCGATTCTGTATGTATATTTGTATATAAATAAATATATATATATATATATATCCTCTAGCTTGAGTCCCTTCATGTGTATGAGGTTCCTAGAGGCATTTAATTTGAGTTGATGGTTTTTCTACAATGAATATCTCCCAATGCACTCCGGAGATGCCATAAGTTATTCTCACTTTTCCCCAGAGCAATGGGTCTCACTCTGGGGTATACCAATCTTGCTTACAAGCCCCAAAGAGGTAGTGGACTTGGGTTTTGAAATGATGAACTCAAATGCTTAAGAAATTAAGATTTGCTTTGAGGATTATCTTTGCATTGGAGCCCATCTGCCTGTGATTCTCTTGGAGCCAAAATTCTTGCTCCAATGAGAATTTTGTTGGTGATGCTCCATGTATAGTCAATACTTGACAATAGTGCTTCCACAGTTTATAGCGCACATGTCCTCTTGAATTCACTCCAAGGTGGCCATGTTCGATTGATTTCCTAAAGGGGCACTCTTGATGTGCTTTTGTTGATTTGATTTGGCTTTGTTATGTCCAAAAAAATATTGTTCATTCTTTATCTTGTTTATTAGAAAAGTGTTGATGTCGTCAAATCAAAGAGAATGGCACAACCTTAAGCTCCAGCACCTCTTATGGTCTGTTGAACAGAGGACTTGACTTTCTGTGCCACAGATGAGTTTTCCACGACCATAGACACCATTCGTAGAGGCTCGTAGCCCTAGCTTCTGATGCCACAAACTTTCTTCCAAGAGTCTACTCTAAGTGTCTCATCCATAGAGGAGAAATATCTACGTCACCCATCCTCATTAAGGCCCCTACATCTATTTCAAGACAAATCGTGGAAGGAGTGGATTGAGAAGGTGATACCTCACCAGCCTATCCAGGGCTATTTGGCCAAGGTTGGTTCCCTCCTTTTTGTAAGAGTTTCAGACTTCTATTGCGACGACTTGACTTTTCGAGCAACTACTTAGCTTGTTTAAACTTGTTTTTTAATCATAATCTTACATACTAAAAAGAACATAATTCAGAATAATTTTTTTAAACATACTTTTGTAATTTAATAGACACCAACAAGTATATTAAAACATATACTCAAACCATGTTGATAAGACAGTACTAGTGTATTATTAGTTCGTGCTATACTTCAATAATTAAAAAGTCCTTCAAAACACCAAAAACTAATTGTAGTGGTATCTATATCCTAACTTTGCATTTGTCTCTCTGCTATGCTAAGCTCATTACATGATCATACCGCTCTCTTGGTGGGATTTCCTATAGCAAGAAGGTTGTAATGACCGAGAAAATTTCATTAATAAAACCTAATATTTAATTGAGTTTAATTAATGAATTTACTTTTAAAAATGTGATTTTTGTGAAAAGTTGTAATTTTTGTACAAAATTACAATAAAGTTTGAATACACGGCATTGATGGCATATTTTATGGCAAATGTGATGCAATGTTGGGTATGGTAAAATACAGATTTTATGAGTTGAATTACTTAAAAATTTGTAAATAATACCCATAAAATGAATTTTATATCACAATTAATTGTAAAATTGTGGTATAAATGAATGAACGACTAGAATGCAACTAGGACACAGAGGTTGTCCGAACCCTAACCTGGGGTAGAAAGGAGGCCAGAGCAGTATAAGAATATTGCTAAATGAAAACGCAGATACGAAAAATGTTATGATTGGCCTCCAAAATTGAACGAAAAGTAAGTTAAATATTTTTATACAGTCTAAGGATAGAAACTATACTGATTTGACCACAGCAGTATAAGAAAAATACTGCGTGACGAAAAATTATATTGTGTAAATTTTGGACCCCACAAAGTGGACACCCAATTGAATTTGATAGGGCCACCAAAGCTAGAAATGTAGCCCAATGACATGATGACACCTAGGGTATACTCATGAATTACCATGAGTAATCAAAAAGGAAAAGCAAGCACTTAATGCATGCTTATCACAACATTTTTTCTTCTTCCTCTCCAAGAACTCACGACAGCCATAGATGAGAGCTTCAAGAAATTTTTCTCAACCCCAAACTTTGCAAAAATAGCCCCAAAACAATTTTAGAAGCAAGCCCCAAGGATTTTACAAGATTAAAGGTGAAATTCTAAACTTTTTGATGAGTTCTTAAAGGATTTCTCATGGGTTGAAGAAAGGATGTTAACCCATGTTATTTTTGCATGAAAAGGAGGCTTAGAGGCAGATCAAAAGGAATTTCAAGGCTTGAATCAAAAAGAGGTTATTTTGGTAAGTTTTGATATATAAAGTTTTGAATTTGTGTTTGATTTTTATTCTCTCAAACCCATATGAGCTTTTGAGCTTATATTTGATGGAATTACATGTGAATGTGATGAATGACCTATTTAGATTGTGAAATTTTGATTTATGGTGCAAAATGGTAGTTTTTGCATAAAATATATTTTTGCAATTTTATGGTTAAATTATGTAAAAATGAGGTTTGAGCATGAAAATGACCCGAGTAAGGCATGTAATAGACTCTGCAGGGGTAGATTTGAAATTTTGAAAAGGAATTTGACAAGAACGTCCAAGGAACTAAATTGAAAGAAAATTTTCTTTCTCGGCATAAATGGAAAACAGCCAAAAACACCCTTATACAGTGAGATTTTTGAAAAAGTTAAAACACAAAAGTTGTAGATCTCGATGAAACTGTTAAACATTGTAGACGGTTCGTCGAAAAGCTCAACCGTTTGTGAGTTTTTGAATTTTCAAGAATTTGTTAAAAGTGAAAATATGATAAAATGGAAAAAATGTCATTTTTCAAAATGATTCAAGGTTTGTTACTTTGAGCAAAAATATTTCTTATGAAAAATAGAAATTTTTGATGCAAAGAGAAAATTTTAGCCTCGGGGGCAAAATTGTCACAATTTTCGGTTTAGGGGCAAAACCGTAAAATTTTATGAAAAAGGGACTTAAGTGTGAAATAAAGGGTTTCGAGCCACTAAGAAATTATTTTGAAGTTAATGTGTGGCCGTTTTTATTAAAAGAACGTAATCGAGCTCGGATCGGTCAATAAGGCACGGAGAGCAAAATCGTCATTTTTGCCCGAATAACCTGAGTAGCTCTAATAAGGTCACAGATAGGAAAAGAAAGTGATTAGAAAGATTTTTGCCCTTTGTAAGTAACGATAGGGTAGAATTAGAAAGAAATAAGAAAATCAGTATCTGCAGAGTTATGTACAGTTATACAACTCGAATGATTAAGTAATGAACGTTTTATGACAAAACGTATTGGAATTGGCTAATAATTTTGTAATTGGCCAATAGGATCCTAGGACTCTAGGAGACCGAAGATCAAAGTTGACTTTGTAGTGTACAAAAGCAAATAAGTACCCTTCCCACCTACAGTATGAAATGGTAGGTGTAGAATGCGTGAATATGCATATTAGGGTATATATTACAATGCAAGCTTGTATGTTGTTATGAAATGAATATCTAAGAGGTATAGAATCGATGCCTATGTGTATACGATTAGAATACCTAAGTATATAACATGTTATATATTACTATGTACAAGATATGGTGTATCAGTGTATACAATAATGAATGTGTGTATGTATACGAAGTAGGTACTTGCGTGTACTCCGTTATGCATACGAACTCATATATCATGGATAACATGTGATTATCATTTCATGCCTGGTATGAAAACCATATTAAAGGAACTGGTAAATATGTCACCAGAAGTTAAGAAAAGTGTCGTACCGTCTCTCGAAGTAAGGGGAGTTTAAAGGATAAAATATGGTCACGGTATTACGTATACCTAAATGATATTGCGCAATGATACGAACACTTGGGCCCTAATGAAAGATAAGAAATGATCAAAATAAGGAAAGTTCATAAGAAAGCATAATTGAATCATGCATTCAATTGATTGTCCATGTGGGATTTATGGGACTTACTGGGCGTTAGCTCATTAAGTTTTTCATGCTGTAGGTATTCTGACGAGAAGGTCAGAATAAATTGTAACGATGAGCTGGCGAACGGATGATGGGTGCAGATTGGGTATGGAGTCTGCTACTGAATGTTTTCGCTGTGCATTTTATATGTTATTTTGAAAAGGAATATTTGAACAGGAAAATCTTGTAAAAGTAACAATGTTTATGTAAAAATAAGTGAGAGAAAACATTTTGGGAGTTACCAAATTTATTGTAAAGTAAAGTATTTATTTCAGTTTCAAAAAAAAAAATTTCCTAACTTTTTGCCCCTAAGTATGAAAGGAAGAATTTAATCACAACCCGAAAAGACGGGTTGTGACAAAGGTACCGAATGAGCTTCAGCTTAGTAAGCCCAAACAAAAACTCACAAAACAGTTTAAAAGGAATACTAGAGATACCATAATGCATGATTCCATTAATGCTTTTTTATGTACATTTTGTCATCATTCTTATCTTAATTATCCTAAACTATAACAAGTATACATACCAAGAGTGTATGATCATTGAACACTAAGATCATAACTTAACTTAAATTGATTCTCGCCTTAGGTCAGGAATTTTCTAATCCTTCCCTTACGTCTTAACATAAATCATCCCCTTAGGTCAGGATGTTCCCTTTTTTGATCCTCCACTTGTGTATGGAGGTTGATATTTTTAACATAAATTGTTCATTAATTAGCTCGGGAGGTTGGTATGATACTTTTTATATTTTTTTTTGTATAGGTTAAGATTACCAATCACGTAATCTTAGTGAAGATGCTATATACCATGACTTGACATTTAACTATTTAACATAACCAACATTGAACATAACTTGGAAAGCATATCAAACGTAAACATCTTCTAGACAAGTAATAAGCATTTGAAAATCATTTCTTCATGCCATAGGTGAGGTATAGAACTTACTTACATTTTGCACTCGTGTTCCAACTTAATCCTTTTCTTTCGTTAGTCCGCTTTATGTCATATTTAAACAACACCTAAATCTTAGCTTAAATATATACTGTTGGTATATTTCTATACTTCTTGACTTAGATACGCTAGAGTCAAATTTTACATCATTTTTTACAAGTTTGAAATTAACATAGCACGGCTCATTTATCACTTAAAAACTTTGAGCTAAATCGATAAGCTCATGACCTGTTTAAACCATTCTAAAACTTTGTGATCAAATTCTCGTACAATTTATAACTCAAAATTCGTACATAATTGACTAAAATCTCATTTCATGAAACTCAACAGTTTTGGCAAGATCTACAACTTTTATATTTTAATATTTTTCAAAATCAAACATCTTGAAAGGGTTTTGGCCACTTTTCAAAATAGGTAGATTTATAAATCATGCTTTTTGGCTTGATCTAATTAGAATTAGAGTGAAGTTTCTTTGTGATAGTTGATAACCTTGAAACTTCCAATGAATCTTATGTCAAGCCCAAAAATTGACTTGACCTGTTAGTGCCTCAAAGCTCACATCTTTTAGAACTATTCTAAGTTATAAATAGAAAGTGCAACAAACTTGTTCTAGAATTATGTTGAAACACTTTTGGTAACAATTAAGCTTAGTAAGCTTTCTTTTCTTGTTTATGATCTAACTTTGGTTTCTTAAGCATGTCATCAAATACTTCACTCATAAAACCATCATGTCATATAATATCCTTTACATGACATAGTCCACAACTAATACTTAAAACCTGTTCTAGTTTCTGTTGTAACAGAAACTACAACAAATTTGTTCTTTTCATGCAAAGATCCAATTTCAACATTTCAAGCATTACACTAGACACATAATACTTAAATCAATTATGCCACATAATTTCGTTTATATGCCATAATCGATAACCTATCTTATACACATAACCATATAAAATCATAAACTTTCTCAAGTTAAGTACTAGGATTTACCTAGAGGATTCCAAGGTGTAAATCTCTTCTCTTGGAACTTGAAAGCTCCTTAAATCTCCTTGATAGCAATATCAAAATATAACCATAAAAATTCATTCAAAACTTTAAACTAAACTTTGAATTCATAAGACAAAGTTTAGGTTTTACCTTAAAACCTTCATAAACCTTGTCCAAAATACTAAAATTTGTTTCTAAAAATGATTTGAAGGCTTGAACCATCAAAAACTTTGAGAAAGAAATGGCTAATGGGGACAAATTTCATGGGAGAAAAGTAGGAAAAAGAACATAAAAGATTTTTTTCGATTTTTTCCTTGGGTATTTATAGACCAAAGTAGAGACTAAGTTGCAAATAAATATATTTGCTAATATACCCTTACAAGAAATCCAGTTTTCCTTGTAGAATTATGTGGAAAATTCTACAGCTTTGAAGAAGCAAAAGATTGTCTATAGTTTGACTTTTAGCGATCTAATTCTACACTACATGGCATTTTTGCTATAGCATCGATATACTTTCCTGTATAATCCATAGCCTTCCACAACATTCAATAATTATCCACAACTTTCCCTATGTATACTTTCCATAATGCATAATTTTCATACCGCTTAATTCCTATACTGCATAATCTTCATTCTACATAATTCCCAAGCTACATAATTTTCATGTTGCATAATCTTATACTTCATAATTTTTTCAAAATATGTTGCAACATAACTTGCAACAACTAAGCCACTAGCTTACTTTTTTTAGTGTCTTAATGCTCATTGTAGACATTCAAAGGTTTACCAATTTAATGCATGGACTTTGGCATGTTATTTAATCTTATAGACCATAGTTATTCCACGTGTATTTGTCATAAAATTTGGTTTTAACAATAATCCTTGTCACAATTATATTGCCTTCAAATTATATTGTGTGGAAAAAGGATGGCAGAATACCCGCTTTGATACCACTTGTGACGACCTAGCTTCTCAAGCCGCTACTTAGCTTGCTTATACTTGTTTCTTAATCATAATCTTATTGACCAATATATATATATAAAAATACTCATACTATCTTGCTAAAATGGTACTAGTGTCCTACTAGTCCATCTCATACTTTAATAATTAAAAAAACCTTCAAAACATCCAAAACAAATTGTAGTAGTATCCATAGCCAGACTTTCAAATTTATCTCTCCACTGTGCTAAGCCAATCAAATAATCATACTGGCCTCTTGGAAGAATTTACTACAACATGAAGGTATTGAATGAGCTTTCACTTAGTAAGACCAAACATAATAAACCAAATATTCTAAAAGAAACACTAGCAATATCATATTGCATGATTCTATGTTTGCTTTGTGATGAACATCTTATAATCATTCTTCTCTTGCTTATCTTGAACAATGGGCCCATGCATATGAACCAAGTGTACATGATCATCGAATACTGAGATCGTAATTTAACTTAATTTGATGCTCCCTTTAGGTCAGAAGATTTTTCTTCCTTCCCTTAGGTTAGGATCCTCCTCTTAGGTTAGGAGTTTTCTAATCCTCATCTTAGGTCTTAACATAAATCCTCCTTCTAGGTTAGGATCTTCCCCTTTCTTATTTTCCCCTCAAATCTAGAGGTTGATACTTAACATAAATCCTCTCCTTAGCTCGAGAGATTGGTACGATACTTTTATTATCTTTTCACATAGGTTAAAATCACCAATCATGTAATCTTAGTGAATATGCCATATACCATGACTTAACATTTAACTATTTAACATAACCAATATTAAACACAACTTGGAAAGCATATCAAATGTAAAAAATCTTCCAAACAAGTAACAAGGATTTGGAAATCATTTCCTTATGCTATCGGTGAGGTTTAAAACTTACTTGGATTTTACACTAGTGTTCCAACTTAATCATTTCTCTCTATTAGTCGACTTTAGTCTTGTTCAAACGACACCCTACTATTAGCTTGAGTCTATACTGTCAGATTATTTCTTTACTTCTTGCTTAGATACACTAGAGTCAAGTTTTACATCATGTTACACAAATTTGAAATGAACATAACATGGTTCTATCACTTGTGGACATTGAGCTAAATCGATAAGCTCTTGGTCCATTTAAATCATTCCAAAAGTTCATGACTAAAATTTCATAAAATTCATAACTCAAAATCTGTAACAATAGACTAAAATCTCATTTCATGAAACTTAGTAGTTTCAACAAGATATATAACTTTTATGTTTTAACTTTTTTCAAAATCAAATATCTTGAAGGTGTTTTGGACAATTTTTCAAAATGGGTAGATTTATAAATCATGCTGTTTGGCTTGATCTAATTGGAATTCGAGGGAAATTTCTTTATGAAAGTTGTTCACCTAGATGCTTGAAATAAGTCTCATTTTAAGCCTGAAACCTTATTTGGCCTTTAAGTACCTCAAAGGACTTGTAATCTTTGAAAACTGTTCTAAGTTTAGTTGCAACATAAAGTGCTACAAACTAGCTCTAAAATTTTGTTACAATAATATTTGCAACAATTAAGCTTATTAAGCTTTCTTTTTCTTGTTTATGATCCAACTTTGGTCTCTTAAGAATGTCGTCAAATGGTCAAACCATAAAACCATTATGTCATATAATATCCTTTACATGACATAGTCTACAAATAACATTTGAAAAATGTTCTAGTTTCTATTGCAACAGAAGTTGCAACATATTTGTTCTTTTCATGCAAAGATCCAATTCTATCCTTTTGGGCATATAATCGAAACACTTAAGCTAATCATGCCATATAATTTACTTTACATGGCATAATTCATAACATATCTTCTAAACATAGCCAAATAAAATTATTTCTCAAGTTAAGTGTTAGGGTTTACCTAGAGGATCCAAGTGCAAATCTCTCTTTTGCTTTAGGACTTGAAAACTCCTTAAATCTCTTTGATAATGGTATTAAGACATAACCATGAAGATCCATTCAAAACTTTAAGCCAAACTTTGAATTCACAAGACAAAGTTTAAGTTTAACCTTGTAACGGTTGGAAAAACGTCAAAGCAACATAATTTTAAAAATTTTAAATCAAAGTATTTTTTCAAATAACAAGTTACATATGCTACGTATATAAATTAATTAAGATCTTACATACCTCTTGGAATTGGAACCGTACTTCTAACAAGAAAAACTTCCATAAAACTACTACTGAGAATTGTGTCTGGAAGAGCTTCAACCAACTAGTCTCTTTGTATTCTCTTTTCCACTATCGGAATGTGAGCGGGCATAAGTCATTTAATTCTCTTCTTGCTAACGTCTCCTTCCAACCACAAGAACAACCAATAACTAAGGTTTGGGATGTTGAACAATAGCTCTATGGGAGTTTCAGAGTTTTTCTCTCTAGAATACTCCCTTTAAATTTCTTTGGTAATCTAAATGACAATAGGAACAAGTATCCTATTTATAATGGCTAGTAGGGAATCAATTCTACTTAGTTGGGGCTTCTGAATTCAAAACAAGGCCAAAATCTGCATCAAAAAGCATGAAAAATGTGTAACAAGATTATGCCCAATCGGCCTACTAGTGTTGACCATCGGCCTACTAGTTGTACTCTTTTATGTAACTAAGTTACGCACCACCGGTTGGCCAGACTTAGTCATCAGCCTGTCGGTTTGCCCAGTTCTAGAAGTTTGTATATCTTATTCTATACAGGAATCTTAGATAGAGCTTCAGTTTTAATTCAAATAAGCCAATAGAGAAGTTATCTGATTAAAACAATTATCTACGGATAATCACATATTGCATAAAATATATATTCAAATATTCAACGTGTTTATCTTGAATTAATTGATAAAATTAATTCAACTAATAAACTAGCATGAATTATTAAATCCAATCAACTGAATTTAAACCAATCTAAGAATTAACATAGTTATCAATATGTAGGAAAAAATATGCCCTATTATTATAGGAAATATTGTGAGCTAGCAAAGAGAACTCGGTGAACATATATATATATATATATATCAAGCTGCTATAACTATAAAATAACATGTTCCTGACATGTTCATTTTATAATTATCAACTTTTAAGCTATTCTACCAAAAGCTTAAAGCTGCACTCTCAAACTATAAATTATGAAACTCTAGAAAGTTACTCATCATGACATATCTTAATGTATAACATCTCTATAAGATATTCATAATCGACTTAAGGAAAAAAATTCTATTTTGTCTTGTATTCTATTATCTCGCCATTAAAAAACTTACTATATGGTAACGTCCCAAAATGTTTCTTTTTAAATGGCAGACATTTGTAGTACAAAAAGGTTGTCATATCCACAGGGAGATGAAAATTTATACCTCAGCAAATTGTTAAAAATAAACGGTAAAAAATGCGAGCAGCTTTTCAAAGCAAAGTTTAAAGGAAATAAATATTTTTGTGATTTTTTTAATTCAAAATTTAAAACATAAAATTAAAATGGTGAAGCTTTGAGAATCCCTTGTATTTTTTGCAACTGATATAAAATTTTAACTCTAATTAATAATTATCTAAAGCATTTGATTTATTATATCTTTTCTCATTAATTGCAAGCACTTTTTACTAATTATATAGGTCAACTGAGAGCGACAATATAGCAAGCCATAATGTAATAAGGGTTTTTCTATAAAAACTAGCAAAATAATCATATCTTACTGATGATTTGGTGCACTAATTATGAAAATTATAACTACTGTCGCTCAATTATAATTAACATAATTTTAAGATAGAAAAGATAATAACAAATCAAAATTAACATGTTTTTATGGGATAAATTGTTACAAGAATTTCGGCAGCACTTCGTCTTATGAAATATCTATAATCGACAATATAACAACTCATATGACAATAAAAGACATTCCATAAAATTAAGCATCATTTTATTATTATAATATTAATTATGCAATACAATTAAATTACATACAAAAAGTATGACTGAATTTATGTAAAAATTGGCAACATAACAACATTAATAATAATTATTGAAAACAAAAAGATATAATTTATTCCATAAAAATATAAGCGTTACAAAGTAGATATAGGGTTAAAATTCATACCAGAGTATTATGTATACAAGATCATCTCTCTGCCTCACCAAACTCTCTACACTAATTTAGACATTATTTTATTATTTTTACTTAAAGTAGAAACTGTTGAGTTTAACTCAACAGAAAGGAAAAGAAAGAGAAAGAGGGCCAAAGGCCCAAATGGGGTGTAGAACTGGGAGAATGCAAGGCTATTTATAGCTTGGAAAAATTACTGTTTCTATTTTTTAATTATTATTTTTATTATATTTTATTGTTCAATAATTGGATAATGTTGATCCATTTTCTCCTTTGTTTCCACTCTGAGATTCCGTGGAGAGTGGGAAAATTTAAGTTTATAATTTCTTGTGACGATGTGGCTAGAGGCATGGATGTAGCTGCATCTGTTTCGTTAATTTTTTGATCCAATGGGAACAAAATAAAGAGGAAAATGGGCCCAGGTGGGGCTGCATGGCCCACAAAATCTAACCATTAGATTGGTTATGGTCACCCGATTCAACGGCTAGAAAGACGCAGGCTTGTGAAGGCACTCACACAAAATCCAACACTGCCCGAGATGCTCTCTGACGGGTGTGAAGCATGTCTGCGCGTGTAACGCATGCGCCAATCGTAGTTCGACATGTGGAAAACACTACTAAGACTCGGCTGACAAAATGGCTGGGGCAATGACATGCGTCCTTTGGTTGGACGGCTGAGATCAATTCGACGACTTTTCCAAGGGCCATAAATTCGCCACGTATCCTCCATGATCCAAATTCAAATTTTTAATTATTTTTGATGCATTTGATGTCTGATTTTGTCCCTTTTTGTGCCGTTTTGCTCCATTTTTCCTCCAGATTCCAAATCGAAAATTCACAAAAACACAAAAATTAATTATTTTACAAAAATTAAAAACATTTAATTTACATTAAAACACACAAAATTAATTACAAACTTCTAAAATTTTTAGTCTCTTTCAATTTGACACAGATATAATTTTTAAGACTTGAAAATATTTTTAAAAATTACTAAAAATATAATAGAATATATTCATAAACTTAAAATACACTATCAAACACATTAAAACTCAAAATAAAATAACAGTATGTTATTTTTATGGTTTTAACTATTTATAGACTAAACATTTATTTAACATACCAAAACGACTCTAAAAATTACCAAAAATTTCATTAAACATAAAAACATACTAAAAACACATTTTTAAACACATTTATATACTAAGAGACAAAAACACTTATTAATACAAAAATGGTATTAATTAGAGGATTTAATAAGAAATAAAAGCATAAATAAATGATCTAACCCTTAGAAAAATACACTTTTATAGTCTCATCATACCCCCCAACCAGCTTATTACTAGTCCCTAGCAATTCAAACGATAAAATTTTGAAATGATTTACTGAATATCTATACCATGCAAAACATTTAACTATTATTTGACTAATCTAACTAGATAGACTAACAAAACAAAACTTTTATTTAAACAATTTACATGCTATTTAACAAAATATATTTAAGCCAAACTTAGTGCAGAAAAGGAAGATAATGAATAATTATGAAGTTTCATCCAAAACTAGGAATAATATTGTTATGACATTTTGCTTCAAATCACTCCTGTAGGCAACAACACTTCAAATTTATTTATTTAGAACAATTAAAGAGCAAAAACATAAAATAGAAATGTTTACAAACTTTACAACTGTGGATAGTGCAATATTTGGTTCCCTTAAGCTTTCTCCATAACCCATTTAATGAGCTTTGGGTTAGTAACTTCTAAACCAGTTGGCCTAAGGTACTAGGTGTTGAAGCACCCCTTAGAACTTACTTACTTAAGTTAAAGAGGCTACAAAACCAAACTTATCCAACTTTATTCATTACTTTACATAATTATAAACTTTATTTATTTATAATTCTTTTTATTTATTTTTCTTCTTTTTTTTATTTAATTAGTTTATTAATTTTGAAAATATTGTTGCCTTTATTTGTTCATCTTCACAAAATAACAAAACTCAAATATTCATAGCTTTGACTTACCACCATAATTAAACATTATAGTACATGTGTAAAAAGAATGGCTTACAAACACTTTGAAAAATAAACACATAAAAATGTTAAATAAAACCAAAGTTTTGAGAGTCCACAAAATTAGAAAATTCAAAGAATAGAAAAATGATATTACATTAATATGAAATTGAAAAATCAAAACAAAATAATAACACATTAATTACTAAGAAACTAATATTTACAAAACATTTTTTAATTTTTTTAATTTTTAATTTTATGACTAAAAAAAATAACACACAAAATCTGGAGCAAAAAAATATGGGCAAAAATTGAAAAAAAATTTTTGGCACAGCATAACATTGAAGCACAATTTTGAAGCACAACCCTCTCCCCCAACCTAAAATGTATATTGTCCCCAATATATAAAAAGAATAGTGAGAGCAAACAAAGATATTAATTGAATCAGCACAATTGTAGAGATGATCTGTAGGAAACTTAACAAACCAAATTAAAAACTACAACAATATATTACAAACTAGGTCTTTTAAAGTCAGATTCCCTAGACTCTATTTATTTATTTATTTTTTTTGTTTTAAAAGTCAAAAATCATATTTTTACACAAATTCTTCAGAATTCTTCTCAAGAGGCTACAAATACAAAGTATTTACTAGTCACAATTGATTATAACCTCCTTAATCTTAGCTATTCTGTAAGAACTAATTTTGAGATTTATTTTCAACTTTCGTAGGTTTTTTTTAAGTAGAAAACAAAATAAGAAAACAAACAACAAAAATAAATATTTACAAAAGAGAATAAATAGAAAACTACTCAGTGTTGGTAAATTGGAGCCATAAGAGTGATCTCTTCGGGCTCAGTTATCCATTCTATGTAGCTTTTTAGTCTCTAGCCATTTACTTTAAGTATCCTTCCATTGGATGGATCTTCAATTTCAACAACACCATTTGGAAAAACTTGTTTCACAATATATGGACCTGTCCATTGTGATTTTAACTTACCATGATGAAGATGAAGATGAGATTCATAAAGATGAACCCGTTGATTTGGCTTAAAGTTCTTTCTTAGAATCTGTTTGTCATGAAATGCTTTCATTTTTGCCTTGTAAATTCGTGAATTGTCATAAGCATCATTCCTTAATTCCTCAAGTTCAGAAAGTTGAAGCTTCCATTCAATACCTGCAGCATTAAGATGAAAGTTAAGAGCTTTAATAGCCCATAAGCTTTATGTTCAAGTTCTACAGGTAAATGAAAAGCTTTTCCAAAGACGAGCCTATAGGAAGACATTCCTAAAGGAGCTTTGTAAGGTGTATGGTATGCCTAGAGTGCACCAATCTTTTCGATCAGGATTCACTGTTTTTTCCAAGATTTGTTTGATCTCTTTATTTGCTAACTCAGCTTGTCCATTTGTTTGTGGATGATAAGCAGTCGAAACTTTATGAATCACACAGTACTTTCACAATAAAGCTTCAAAAGAACGATTGTAAAAATGGGTGCAATGATCACTGATTATAGCACATGGTGTACCATACCTAGATAATACATTTTCTTTCAAGAACTTTATAACAGTTGTATTATCATTGGTATGGCATGCAACGGCTTTAACCCATTTTGAAATGTACTTCACAGCAAGAAGGATGTATAGGTACCCAGAAGAAGTTGGAAAAGGTCCCATAAAGTCTATTCCCCAACAATCAAATATTTCAATTGCTATAATTGGGTTTAGAGGCATCATATGGCGACGAGACAGAGTACCTAACTTTTGAAAATTTTCACAAGAACGACAATAGTGATAAGTGTTTTTGAACAAAGTGGGCCAATAAAGACCACATTGGAGAATCTTTGCAGTAGTTTTCTTGGTAGAAAAATGACCACCACATGCATCAGTGTGACAGAATTTTAAGACACTATAGACTTCATCTTCAGGAATGCAACGTCTCATGATTTGATCATGATAGTATTTGAAAAGGTATGAATCATCCCAATAAAAGTTACACACTTTAATAAAAAACTTTCTTTTGTCTTGTAAACTCTAAGCGGATGGAATTTCTCCAGTTGCCAAATAATTGACAATGTGTGCATACCAAGGTAACTTGGTAATAGAGAACAGATGTTCATCAGGAAATTCATCATGAATTGGTGAACCATCGATAGAATCATTGACTTCCAAACGAGATAAGTGGTTAGCTACCACATTTTCAACTTCTTTCTTGTCCTTGATAGTCATATCAAACCCTTGCAGATGAAGGATCCACTTGATGAGTAGGGCCTTATCATCCTCCTTAGAAAAGAGATACTTAAGGGCTGAATGATAAGTGAGAACAGTGATGGGTGAACCAATTAGGTATGAACAAAACTTATCCAGTGCAAATACTATAGCAAGTAATTCATTTTCAGTGGTTGAGTAATCCATTTGAGCATTGTTCAAAGTTTTACTTGCATAGTACACTACAAAAGGTTTTCCTTCCCTTCGTTGACCTAAGACAGCTCCTACAGCGTAATTGCTTGCATCATACATGATTTCAAATAGTAAACTCCAATAAGGGGATTGCATGATAGGTGTAGAAGTTAACTTAGATATCAGTGTTTGGAAAGATTCTTCACATTCTTTTATCCATTCAAACACTGCATCTTTCAATAGGAGATTACACAATGGTCTTGATATGGTTGAAAAATTTTGAATGAACCTCTGATAGAATCCAACTTGTCCAAGAAAAGATCAAACATAGTTAACAGTCTTTGGAGTGGCCAAGTTTGAAATAAGCTTAATCTTAGCTAGATTAACTTCAATTCCTCTTTCAGAGACAATGTGTCCAAAAACTATGCCAGATAGAACCATAAAATGGCATTTTTCCTAATTTAACACAAGGCCTTTTCCTTCACATCTTTCAAAATAGCTTCCACGTTAAGCAGACAAGTATCAAATGAATCATCAAAAATAGTCAAATCATCCATGAAAACTTCCATAATCTTCTCAACCATGTGACTAAAAATGCTCATCATGTATCTTTGAAATGTAGCTGGGGTGTTACAAAGTCCAAATGGCATTTACTGGAAAGCAAAAGTGCCAAAAGGACATGTAAACGTGGTCATTTTCTAATCTTGTAATGCTATCTCTATCTGATAATATCCTGAATATCCATCTAGAAAGCAATAGAAAGGATGACTAGCTACACATTCTAAGATTTAATCGATGAATGGGAGTGGGAAATGGCCTTTTCGAGTGGCGACATTTAATTTTCGATAATCAATGCATATTCGCCATCCAGTGACAACTCTTGTAGATATAAGATCTCCTTTTTCATTCTTTATTATAGTTACACTAGACTTTTTCTTTACAACTTAAGTTGGATTGACCCATTTACTATCTGTAATGGGGTAAATGATACCCACATTTAGCAATTTTAAAACTTCATTCCTCGCGATTTATTTCATTGTTGGGTTTAGTCTTCTTTAGGGATATCTTTTTGGATTAGCACCTTCTTCCAATTGAATATGATGGGAGTAAATCAAGGGACTAATACCCTTGATATCAACTATTGTCCAACCCAATGCATTTTTATGATCACACAACATGTTTATTAATCGTCGCTCTTGTGATTCATCGAGTTTGGATGAAATGATGACAGGAAAAGATTCATCAGCTCCTAAGAATGCATGCTTCAATCCTTTTGGAATTAAGTTGGGCTAACTTAACTTTTGGGATTTCTTTAGTGGATGGTTTTGGCTTTTCTCCTTTTGGAAACAATTTTTCAAAATATGGTTGCCAAAACTTTGTTTCCTTGTCCAGTGAATGTTTGGGAATATCAAAAATGGGTTTGGGATTTTCAAAATCAGGACTTTGGAATATTTCTTCAAGTACATCGGTTCACTTTTGAAATCCTTCATGAACAGTTTCATCAATGATTTCAGTGTAAGAACACTCATCATTGCTTTGAAATTGCCTCCCAATATGGAAAACATTCACTTCAAGAGTCATATTTTCAAAAGAGATTTTCATGAGACCATTTCGACAGTTGATGAGAGCATTAGCCATAGCTAAGAAAGGTCTTCAGAGGATGATAGGAATTTTTGATTCCATATCCACCTTAGTTTGAATGTCTAAGATGAGAAAATCCACAGGATAATATAACTTATCAACTTGCAACAAAACATCTTTAAATATCCCTCGTGGTTTCTTGATGGATCGATTTGCCAATTGCAAGACCACAGATGTTGGCTTAATCTCTCCAAGGTCTAGTTGCGAGTAAATAGAATAGGGCATGAGATTGATGCTCGCTCCTAAGTCTAACAAGGCTTAAGTGATTTCATGAGTTCTTATGTAACAGGTGATTGTGGGACATCTAGGATCTTTGTATTTGACCAGTGCTCTTTGCTCAAGAACTACACTTAGTTGCTCAGTCAAGAATGCAGTCTTTGGGACATGATGTTTCCTTTCACAGTACATAAATCTTTCATCACTTTGGCATAAGTAGGCACTTGTTTGAGAATTTGCAAGAGAGGAAGATCAATTCGAACTTGCTTCAAATGTTCCAAGATGTGTACATAATTTTCTGGCATTTTCCTAATGGGTTGAAGAGCTTGAGGAAAAGGGGCTTGTATCGGAAGCTTATTTGCTTCTTCTTCTTCTCTTTGGGGAGCATCTTCTTCATTACTTGCATATGTGGTGTTTGATTTTTCCAATGATTTACCACTGCGAGTAGTAACATGACTAATCTCTTCATCCTTCTCTTCAGTGTTAGAGGTTTGTATCATGTTTTGTCCTTCTAAAATGGCTTGAGCTTGAGATGAACCATTTTCAGTCAATTTCAAAAGTTCTTTTGTCATTTGTGTTAAAGCAGCTTCAATTTTCTCACATGACTTGTTTTGTATTTCAATGAATGCTTGCAATCTTTCTTCAAGAGATTTGCTTGAGTGTGAATCATGTTGAGGAACATTTTCTCATGAGTGCATTCTTCTTCATTTCTCCATTGATTTCCAATGATTGCTCTTGATTTGAATTCCTCCTATTGAAATTCAAATTGTTTCTTGCATCAAGATTGAAAGTTTTGGGATAAGGAGTATAAAGCTTATGATTTGTCCTTATGGCATTACATTGTTCCTCATATTCTCCTATCATTTCCTGATAAACATGACAGTCCAGTGGTTGTTGTTCAAACCTTTCATTCACAAATTTTGTTCCTTTTAACTCAGCTTTTGTGACTACGTGACTTCCTTTCTCATTCTTTGCTTTAAGGATTTCTAATTCTCTTGTAAGGTTTTCAACTTGAACCCTGAGGTTATAGTTATCCTCTTCCTTCAATTGATGAATTCTAGTTGATCGGGACTTATTAGTATTATGAGAAATATCTAATTCAGCCCACAAATGAACTTTCTTAGCAAATTCATCAAGAAATTCCTTGGCCTCTTCAAGATCCTTGTGTAAAAATTTTTCATTGCACATCACTTCCAGATATTGGCGATCATGACTTGTGAGTCCTTCGTAGAAGAAGCTGACGAGATGCCAATTCTCATAACCATGGTGAGGACATTGACTTAACAAATCTTTGAACCTTTCCCAAGCTTCATAGAAATTTTCATGATCGTTTTGGGAGAAAGTCAAAATTTGTTTCTTGAGATTGTTGGTCTTTTGATATGGGAAATATTTATGGAAGAAAGCAAATGTCATGTCATTCCATGATTTAATGGATCAAGGTCTTAAAGAATAGAGCCAACTTTTGGCCTTATCTTTAAGTGAGAAAGGGAAGAATTTCAATTTGATGGAATTAGCAATATCAGGGTAGTTATGGAAACTGGCGACAACTTCCTCAAATTCACGAATATGAACATAAGGATTTTTGCTTTCTAATCTGAAGAAGGTTGGTAAAAGTTGAATCATGCCTGGCTTAAAATCCTATTGTGGAAGATTCGATGGAAACACAATACATGAAGGAGTTAAAGTGCAAGTTGGATGCATGAAATCTTTCATCAGCATTCTTTGAGGATTCTCACCAAGATTCTCCATCGCGAACGAATTTGAAAGAATGGTTGAGGAAGATGAAGAATACAAAAAAGGGTTCGATGATTGTTCACTAGGCTGTTTTTTTTAAGTCTGGAGCCTTAACAAAAAGACCAAGTTTGTTTCTATGTCGAAGCATTAACCCTAAGTGTTCCTCTTTTTTTAATTTTGATTTTTTGATTTTTTAATTATTTTTTTTATTTACAAAGGAAAGACGAAATGCTAAGCTTTTCTTTGTTCAGGGAGAATAAAGTAGTGAATGAAAAGCATTCACCTAAGTTATTTTGTGGATCTTGAGAATTATATACTTTAAAGGTGTTCCTAGGAAAGATTGATGGGGCTAAGGCTCCTTAAAAACCAATCTCCTAGTCAGAACAACGTTCTCGGAATGACTGATGTTGGGAAAGTTTCCAAAATTAATAGGCTATGGGAAAGGTATCCTAGCCAGTACTAGCCCCCGAACAGAATTTCTTTAAATAATACTCTTCACAAAACCATAATTTATTTTATGAAAAACCTAACTCTAAAATTTTATGAAGTTTTATTTCTAAGTCAAAAACCTAAATCTAAACCTAAAACTAACAAAATAAATATTTTACAAGGAAAACGAAAGAAAATAAATTTTTTATGATTTTTATGATTTTTTTATTTTTTATTTTTTATGAATAGTGAATAGTGTGTGAATAATAACATGAATAGTAACTTTTGTGAATAGTAGCCTACTTAATTAAATAATTTAACTAAAATAACAATATTTACACTATTTACAAGATAAGGGTATAGTACTTATCTGGTTTCCCACTTAATTCATCAATCTAACAAAGTAACAGCACCTCCCCGGCAACGGCGTCAAATTTTTAGTGTGGTAACGCCCCAAAATGTTTCTTTTTAAATAACAAACGTTTGTAGTATAGAAAGGTTATCGTATCCATAAGGAAATGAAAATTTGCACCTCGGCAAATTGTTAAAAATAAACGGTAAAAAATATGAGCGGTTTTTCAAAGCAAAGTTTAAAGGAAATAAATATTTTTGTGATTTTTTTAATTCAAAATTTAAAGCATAAAATTAAAATGGTGAAGCTTTAAGAATCTTTTGTATGTTTTGCAACTGATATGGAATTTTAACTCTAACTAATAATTATTTAAAGCATTTGATTTATTATATCTTTTCTCATTAATTGCAAGCACTTTTTACTAATTATATAGGTCAACTGAGAGTGACAATATAACAAACCATAATGCAGTAAGGGTTTTCCTATAAAAACTAGCAAAATAATCATATCTTACTAATGATTTGGTGCACTAATTATGAAAATTATAATCACTGTCACTTAATTATAATTAACATACTTTTAAGATAGAAAAGATAATAACAAATCAAAATTAATATATTTTTATGGAATAAATTGTTGCATGAATTCCGGCAGCACTTCGTCTTATGAAATATCTAGAATCGACAATATAACAAGTTATATTGCAGTAAAAGACATTCCATAAAATTAAGCATCATTTTATTATTGTTAATATTAATTATGCAACACAATTAAATTACATAAAGAAAGCATGACTGAATTTATGTAAAAATTGGCAGCATAACAACATTAACAATAATTATTGAAAATAAAAAGATATATTTATTCCACAAAAATATAAGCGTTACAAAGCAAATATAGGGTTAAAATTCATATAAGAGTACTATGTATACAAGATCATCTCTCTACCTCATCAAACTCTCTATACTAATTTAGACATTATTTTATTATTTTTACTTAAAGGGGAAACTGCTGAGTTTAACTCAATAGAACGGAAAAAAAAGAGAAAGAGGGCCAAAGGCCCAAATGGGTTGTAGAACTGGGAGAATGCAAGGTTATTTACAGCTTGGAAAAATTACTGTTTCTATTTTTTAGTTATTATTTTTATTATATTTTATTGTTCAATAATCGAATCATTTTGATCCGATTTCTCCTTTTTTTCCACGCTGAGATTCGTTGGAAAGTAGGCGAATTTAAGTTTATAATCTACTGTGACTAGGCGGCTATAGGCACGGATGCAGCTGCATCTGTTTCGTTAATTTTTTGATCCAACAGGCACAAAATGAGGAGGAAAATGGGCCCAAGTGGGGCCGCATGGCCCACAAAATCTGACCATTAGATAGGTCATGGTCACTCGATGTAACGGCTAGAAAGATGCACGCTTGTGAAGGTGCCCGTACAAAAAATTGCCTGAGATGCTCTCTAACGCCCGTGAAGCTTGTCTGCACGTGTAACGCATGTGCCAATTGGAGTTCGACATGTGGAAAGCACTACTAAGACTCGGCTGACGCAATGGCTGAGGCAATGACACTCGTCCTTCGGTTGGATAGCTGAGATCAATTTGGTGGCTTATCTAAGGGCCAGAAATTTGCCACGTATCCTCCATTATCCAAATTCAAATTTTTAATTGTTTTTGATGCATTTGATGTTCGATTTTGTCCACTTTTGCACCGTTTTGCTCCATTTTCCCTCCAGATTCCAATTCTAAAATTCACGAACACACTAAAATTAATTATTTTACAAAATAATATTTACAAAAATTAAAAATATTTAATTTACATTAAAACACACAAAATTGATTATAAACTTCTAAAATTTTCAGTCGCTTTTGGTTTGACACAGATATAATTTTTAAGACTTAAAAATATTTTTAAAAATTACTAAAAATATAATAGAATATATTCACAAACTTAAAACACATTATCAAACACATTAAAACTCAAAATAAAATAACCACACGTTATTTTTACAGTTTTAACTATTTACAAACTTAACACTTATTTAACATACTGAAACGACTCTAAAAATTACAAAAAATATCATTAAACATAAAAACATACTAAATACACATTTACATACTAAGACACAAAAATACTTATTAATACAAAAATGCTATTAATTAGAGGATTTAATGAGAAATAAAAGCACAAATAAATGATCTAAGCTTTAGAAAATATACACTTTTATAGTCTTATCACTATATGTAACCAATACAAAAAATATACCATTCAGTTACACAAGATAGTTTTCCAATCATAGGATAATACCTATAAGAGAATATCATTTACTCTACAAAAGAGCTATGGATTTTATATCTTTAAATTATGAGTCTACGTCAATCAAGAGTCATGTCTATAATGTACTAACATGCGTACCTTCATATAATTCAAGATGTCATCTTTTGGTACATCAAATGATAAAAGTCAAGAATATGGGCCTATTAATTCATTTTAGAACAAAGATATGACACATATTATTATCAAAAGTGAATTGATTTAAACAAACAAAATTATTAATCAAATCAATTCAACTTTTGTCCCGATCCAATATATCGTCACCTATGACAATATACCAATATTTTTATTCGAGGGGTCCAACTTTGATGACCAAGAAAGGCCATCTCCCATTAAGGATGTAGACAGTATAACAATCTTTACATGAATAAAGCACCCAACTTTATTCCCTCGATTACATATTTTTCTATTTAGACTGTCACATTTAAGATTTATGTCTTTTATATAATCTATTCATCATATGCACGATTGTAAAGGTTTAGATTGATAGTCTCAGACTTTAGTTTACTTATCATATATTTAACAGGAATGAATATAAAGAGGACATATTTGATACATGAAAAAATTTAATGAACTCTTTATTGATTAAATCTCTTCAAAAAACTAATACATTATTTAATCCTTAAGGCACTTAGTCTAGCAATCTCTTGTCCTAAGTGAGTTAATGTGATATGTTACACATCTCTATAGTCTCTACGTGCTTCTTAAAAGCCCTCATTGGTAGTGTCTTCATGAAAGGATTAGCTATATTGTACTTGGATGCGATCTTGCATACTACAACATGTCCATTCTATATGAAGTCCTTTATCACATGATACTTCTGAAGTATATGTTTATTCTTCTTATAAAATCTTGGTTGCTTAGCATTAGTTATCGCTGTAGTGTTATCACAGTATAACGTTATCTACTTACTCATGTTAGAAACCACCTTAATATCTCTAAGGAAGTTGCAGAGCCACATAGCTTCTTTCAAAGCTTCTTTAGCTGCCACCTACTCAACCTTTATCGTTTAATCTAAAGTGTAATCTTGCTTGACACTTCTCCAAATGATGGCACCTCCATCCAAAGTAAACACAAATCTTAAAGTCAATCTCCTTGAATCAAATAGAACTAAAAATCTGAAACAGTGTATCCAAGAGTTGTTAGATTCTCACTAGAATACACTAGCATATAACCTCTAGTCCTTCTCAGGTACTTGAAAATATGCTTGACCGTAACCCAATGATTAAGTCCTAGATCCGACTGATATTAACTCACAATCTTAACTACATAACATATGTTAGGTCGTGTACAAAAGATAACATACATGAGACTACTTACAGCCAAAGCATAAAGCACCTTCTTTATGTATACTCTTTGTTCATTAGACTTTGGAAAGTCTTTCTTAGAAAGAGAATTCAAGATCTAGATGTTTGCTCACTTTTCTTGGAATTCTATATTGCATACTTCTCGAAAATCTTATCTATGTAGGTAGCTTAGAATAAAGCTATCATTTTTTTATCCTATTCGAAAGATTTGGATACCTAGAACATAATTAGCTTCACATAAGTCCTTCTTGTCAAATTGCTTAATCAACCATAATTCGACTGATAACAAAGCCCCAATATCATTGCCAACATGTAGAATGTCATCTACATCGAGCAGTAGAAAAACTACATTCTTATCCTTAATGTGTTTGTAAATAGATGGTTTGTCTACGTTTTGTTAGAACCTATAAGTCTTAATCACTTAATCAAATCTTATGTTTCAAGAATAGGAAGCTTGCTTAAGTCCATAAATAGGCTTTAGTAGCTTACAGACCTTATTCTCTTAACCTATAGCTTGGAACACATTTGGCTATACTAAATATATGGTCTTATCAAGATAGCCAGTAAAAAAGGCCATCTTGAAATCTGTTTGCCAAATCTCGTAATCAAGAGCACCAACAATGGACAAAAGAATGGGGATGAACTTAAGCATGGCTCCAAGCAAAAAGGTTTCCTTGTGCTCGATTCCTTTCTTTTACATATATCCCTTTGCTACCAGACTAGCCTTATAGGTTTCAACTTTTCTATCTGTACTTCTCTTCCTCTTGTAGGCCCACTTACAACTTATGGGTTTTACCTCTTTGGGAAGGTCCATAAGCTCCCAGACTTGATTAGTCTTTATAAAATTCATCTTAGTGTTCAAAGTTTCTGTCCAGAGCTTTGAATCAACATCCTCCATGATTTCTTTGTAAGTGTAAGGATCTCTATCATGATCAATTGGCTCAGCCAAGTAAGCTTCACCATTAAACATATACCTTTTAGGGTTAATGCCTGATCCTCTCACTGTACCAAATCTCTCTTGTTCGGTCGGTTTTACTACGTTGATTGGATTGGTTTCAACTTGAATCCCTGGAGTGATTGAATCATGCCCAAGTCTTCTTTGGATCCTAATTCCAATATGATCGCCATGCTTCATTAGCCCATACTGCTCTTGAAAGAAGTGGTTAAAAAGATAAACCCTAGATTGATAATATGATAACTCCAAAGATCCAATTGTTGAATCAATTGAAACCGAAATTAAGCAAGGTAAGGGAGTCATGCATCTTTCTATATCCCCCAAAAGCCCCAGTTTATGAAGAATTCCTTTTATTAGATCGTATTACAATGAATTTTTTGATAATTTATAATAATATCAATATTAAATATACTAAAATATTCAATTTTTTGTTAAATTTTCAAAATTGTAAAATTCTAATATACATGTGCTAATAAAAATTTAGAATAGATAAGTAGACTAATAACAAAAATAAATAATAAATAAAATAATAAAAAGTGGATTACCATAAATTATCATATATATTTCATGTAGAAACATATATAAATAATTAATAAGCCCATTTATTTATTTACACTTTGATTTACATTTATCATATACATATTTATATACTTATATATGTTATATACTTTATATACTTATATTATTCTTAATATTATCTATTTAATATACTAAATATTAGTAGTATAGTATCTGTATATAGATTAGTATTTCTACTCCCTATTAGATTTATTCCTTATTGTTATCTTAGTATATACATAATATACTCTTCTATTCTTTAATGTTGTATATACTCAATATTCACTTAAGTAGAATTTTATTCTATTTTATTAGGATAGTATAATATATCTTTATAATAGGTTAAAATGTTAATAGAACAACAAATATAACAATACATAACAAGTACAAATACTAAATCGAGGTACTCATCTATGATAACTATCAGCAAAAAATTACGGAATATTTGTATGTGTTAGATAAACTACTAAAAGAAATTATTGCTATTCTATGTTCAATATTTAACATTTAGAGATCACAAATGGATTCTTAAGATGATATTCAGGTTCTGTTTCCAATCATTATAGTTCTTGCCAGTTAAAGTGTTTTATCAAGTATCGAAGATAAAATGTTTTTAGACATTTTGATCTATAATAAAGATTCATATATTGAACATAAGCAAACTTTCAATAATATTTTTGTAAGATAACACAAACAAGTAAGCATACAATGTGTTTATGTATTAAAACCTTGAAAAAATCACAACCTTACAATGATAATTCCTAACTCAGAATTCAATAGGCCGCCCAAGGGAGATTTGCCAAATTCAATTAGGAACACGGATCCCCTCAATTAGTATATACCACCCAAGCCTACCTAATCTAGCATATACTAATAATTGCTTTCTTTGGCTATTAACTTTATTAACAGAGCTCGTAGGAGAGGCTAATAATGAAATTAATCTTAAGTGTTTAACCATCGTTGCAACTACTTTATCCATGGTTTATATTCGACATGTAGGGGTGAGCAATGATAAAACATGCTAAAACAAATTATCCTTTTGGAGATCTAACTTGGTACATGATGCATCCTTTTTAGGGGTCAAAACCACAATGTGTTATGAACAGACCAATGATGGAGGCCTTAGCTCCTTTCTTCAAAAATCTTCTCCCACTCAATATTTTAAAAAATAAAGGTTTTATGTTAACAAGCATGTACAATTTTTAATGAGCAAAACTTTCTATTCTACATGACATGTTATCAACATACATAGCAAAACATATTACAAATCAAACAAGCACCGTAATAAGCAAAGTTACAAGCAACATAATAACCAGCCATAATATTATGGTCCTATCCTAGAGAATATAAAATAAAGATTACGAAAAGATCAATGGAAACATATTTTGATTGTTTATCTTATATCTTCTTGTTGTACCTTTCTTCATGTGGCATCGGTCCAATTTTCAATCTCACATAGAGCAAAAAAAATTATTTTTCTAGATATCATAAAATTCTATGTTTCTTAGAATTGTTTCAAAAAACAAAAATAAAAACCTACACTGAAAAACACAATGATTTTTTAAGAATGGTTTTGCCTGAGACTGGCCTACCAGTCTGTAATCACCAGCCTGCCGGTATCATAGAAAACATGTGGCTCTATCAGCGTCTGGCCAACCAATACAAGGCAACCAACTTGCCGGTCTGACCCTAAATCAGTGTTTTTCACTCTTTTGCAAAAAAAATTTTATGTAGTTTTTAATTTATTTTTTAACAATTCAAAAAGAATAAAAATTTATAAATAAAGAAAAACACATAGAATTGCAATCATCTCCATCTTCAAAATCCATCTTCAATATTTTAATAAAAAATTTACGACCAAAACCTGTATTATTTTTGGCTTACGTAATTTCTATAAAATAAAATTAAAAACCCTAGATAGTGATGATAGACCACTATCTAATTACATAAAAAAAACTAGATACATTGTACAACCTCTTAGGTACCATAATTGGCAAAAATTAATTAATTAAAATATAATTAAGATGAATAATTTAATCAACCATAATTAATTAATAGCATTCACTGCACAATCTTATGACAACATATAAATATATATAGAAACCCTAGAGTGCCAATTCTCTAAACAATTTAATTCAAGCATAGGAGAGATCAAGATCACATAATTTATGTACATAGCATGACCATAAACTGGTAAAATTAATAAAAAACCTTGCTCTAATACCAATTGTTGGAAAAACGTAAACGCAATAGAATTTTTAAAAAATGTTAAATCAAAGTCTTTTCCAAATAACAAGTTAGATATGCTCTGTATATAAATTAATTAAGATCTTATGTACTTTTTAGAATAGGAATTGACAAGAAAAAATTTGACAAAATTGCTATTAAAAATTACTTCTAGAAGAGCTTCAACCAATTAGTCTTCTTTGCTATTTTCTTTTCTATGATCGGAGTGTGTGTGGGCAAACGTTGTTCAATTCTCTTGGTAATGTCTCCTTCCAACCACAAAAAAAAGAGCTAAGGTTTGGGATGTTGAACAATAGTTATATAGGACTTTTAGAGTTTTTCTTTTTAGAATACTCTCTTTAAATTTCTTTGGTAATCTAAATAACAAAAAGAACAAGTATCCTATTTATAATGGTTAGTAGGGAGTCAATTCTACTAAGATAGAGGCTCTAATTCAAAATTGGGTCAAAATCTACATCAAAAAGTTTAAAAATACTTAACCACCAGTCCTGTCGGTCCTAACCATTGGCCTGCCAGTTGTATTATTTTGCGTAACTTAGTTACGCTCCACCGGCTAGTTAGACTGGGTCACTGGCTTGTTGGTTTGCCCAATTCTGGAAGTTTCTATATCTTATTCTTCACTAGAATCTTAGATAAAGCCTCATTTTTAATTCAAATAACCCAATAGAGAAGTTATCTGATTAAAACAGTCATATACAAATAATCTTATATCACATAAAATATATATTCAAATAATTCAACATGTTTATCTTGAAATAAGTCATAAAATTAATTCAACCAATAAACTAATATGAATTATTAAATCTAATCAACTGAATTAAAACCATTCTAAGAATTAATATAAGTTACCAATATGTAGGAAAAAATTTGCCCTATCGTTATAAAAAATATTGTGATATAACAAAGTGGACTCGATGGACATATATAGATTAAGCTCCTATAATTATAAAATAACATGTCCTTGACACGTTCATTTTCTAATTTTCAACTCTTAAGCTATTCCACTAAAACCTTAGAGTTGCATTCTTAAATTATATATAAATTACGAAACTCCAATAAGTTAATCATCTATGACATATCATAATGTGTAACAGCCCATAGAATATTCATAATCGACTTAAAGATTAAATTCTATTTTACCTTCCTGATTATTTTTTCTTATGCTCCATTATCTCATTATTAGAAAACTTACTATATGTAACCAATACAAATTTACCATTCAGTTACACTTATATATCCAAAGGGTTGAGTGCTCTACTTTTTCAATTACAAGATAGTGCCTATAAGAAAATATTATTAACTCTACAAAAGAGCTACGGATTCTATATCTATGAATAACGAGTCAATGTCAATCAAGCCATATCTATAACGTATCAACATGCATAACTTCATATAATTCTGGACGTCACCCTTTTGTACATCAAAAGATAAAGTCAAGAATACGGGTCTATTATTTCATTTCAAGATTAAGATATGACACATTTGATTGTCTAAAGTGAATTGATTTAAACAAATAGAATTATTAATTAAATCAATTCAATTTTTGTTCCGATCTAATATATCGTCATCAATGACAATACACCAATGTTTCTACCCATGGAGTCCAACTGCAATGACCAAGACAAGCTATCTATCATTAGGGATGTAAATAGCATAACAACCTTTACATGAATAAAGTACCCAACTTTATTCTCTCGATTGTAGATTTTTTTATTTAGACCATCATCTTTAAGATTTATGTCTTTTGTATAATCTATCCATCATATTCACGATCTTAAAGGTTTAGATTGATAGTCTCAGACTTTAGTTTGCTTATCATATATTCAATAGGAATAAACTTAAAGAGGACATATTTGGTGTATGAAACAATTAATAAACTTGTTACTAACTAAACGTCTTCAATAAAACTATTACATTATTTAATCCTTGGGGCACCTAATCTAACATTAACATTTATAAACCTGGTCCAAGATACTTGATTTTGTTTCTAAAAAGGATTTGGAAGCTTGAACCACCAAAAAATTTGAGAAAGAAATAGTTGTTGTTGTTGTGTGTGTGTGTGTGTTGGGGGGACCTAATGGGAGAAAAGAACATAAAGTTTTATTTCACTTTGGTTCTTGGGTTTTTGTAGACCAAGTAGGGCTAAGTTGTAAATAAAAATATTTGCTAATATGCCCCTAGAAGAAATCTGTTTCTCCTTGTGTAATTATATGAAAAATTCTATCTTTGAAGAAGCAAATGTTGACTGATGTTTGAACTTTTGCAGTCCAATTCTACATTGTGCGGTATTTTTCCTATACTACCAACAACCTTCCACAACATTTCATAATTATCCACAATTTTGTTATACTGTATAATATTCATACTACATAATTTTCATATTGTATAATTCCCATACTGTTAATTCCTATACTGCATGATCCTCAGACTACATAATTCTCATATTGCACAATTTTCATATTACATAGTCTTATACTTTGTAGTTGTTTCATAATGTGTTACAACATCACTTATAATAGTTAAGTTTTCTAGCTTACTTTTCTGAGCATCTTGGTAAATTGTATTCGAATTATAGACACTTGAAGTTGTACCAGTTTAATTATGGACTTTGGCATGTTATTTAATCTGATAGACATATATTTACTCCATGGGTATTGTCACAAAATTTGGTAATAATAATAATCCTTGTGACACTTATATTACTTTTACAACACTTAACAAAATTTTAAACATAACTTTTAACTCACAGAATTTGTACATAAATTGCTCATAATAACTCTTAAAAATTACATGTACAATGCACTAGAAATCTCATTGCATTTCGATCTCTAAGTTACAAACATGAAACTTTCTAAGGAATATCATTATTTCAATCTCATTTAAATTATAGATTTAAACTAATGAATTTCTTAGATATTACATCTAAAGGACGTCCCAGGACAACCGTGGCTTGAGGCACCTTGTTAGATGATGTTGTCAAGCCATTTCAACTTCCTTCTGCCACTAACGACTCTCTTTTTAATATCCAATTTACCCCAGAGGGCGAAGCAGTTAAAGAATAGTTGGAGGAAGCATGGCAATAATGTTGATCCACTAAGCATTCAAGTTTTGCTACAGAGATCCAAGGGTTGAAAAATCCACGTTTCCATCAATATTTTCACAAAAATTTCTGTATTTTCGAAGTATCGTTATAGAAACAGGGATGTCATATCCTTTTTACAGAATATCTAGAAATTTCGGTGGAAGTTTTCGCGGAATTAATATTTTGACGGAAATATCGATTTCCTTGAAAATTACAGTGCAAAATGACAAAATATTAGGAAATTTTATGGAAATTTTTGCAAAAATATCAACAAAAACTCTACAAAACATCCGAACATTATATGTAAATTGTAATTTTTTAAATAAAAATCAAGTTATTTTTTTTAACTTTTTTAATGTAATATTTCATAAATTTATTTTCAATGCTATAAATCTAAACTTTAACTTACACTGTGCATTGGAACATATGATTAAAAATATAACATTAATCTTATAGTCACTTGCAATCACGATACACATCTAATTTTTTTCGATAGCAACCACTAAAGCATCCTTCATATTATTTCTTCTTCCTTTATTACTTTACGAGCTTTAAATTTTTTTTTTTATCTTCTTTTCTTGAAGACTTTTTAGCTTTCTTCCTTTTCTCACTGCAATAGTTTTATCACTTAGTTGCTTTCTTTCTTTTCTTACTGCAATAGTTTTGTCTTTTAGTTCTAGACTTCTAGTACGTTGCATCAATAATTTACTGCAATCGTTTTGTTTTGTAGCAATCACATATAGTGCTGCCGCCTTGCAAGGGTAAATAACAATTTTTTGACTCAAAAGTCTTAAACTCAACTATTAAACTTAAACTCCGATATACTACTTTCTTTCACCAGTCACCATTAGTATTTCTTCAGTATTTGTTCTCCATTTTTACGTGCTTGTAGAATGTTTTGGCTATTGATTGATGATCTTGGTTGTCAAGGTAAGTCTTCTAGTAATGTCTCTACAATTTAAGCTTTCCATTTTTTTCGAGTTTTGTTTCTTTATTTTTTGATGAAATTTCCATGGATACAAAAAGCAAGCTTTTTATTTACTTATTTGCTGAGCCAAATTTAACATTAAATTTGTTAACAGAATAAACCTTTGTTGAATAATTATTTTGCAAAACCACTCATTTTTACAAAACATTCCCCTAAATGATGGTTTCCTTCCTGATATTCCTAGCTCCTTTATTGCTTTCAAGTTCATCAAAAACCAAACTGCCTATTATGAACAAGCCTTGTTCGAAGTTTCTATTTTGATTACCTTAATTTATCACTTTCTCTCTACTAGGGTTCTTTTTTTTTAATTATTTTTCTTTATTTTTACGATTTCACTAAAACCAAATAATAAATAAAAAAAAGAAGTAATTTTTTGTTAGTTAAATAAGAAGTGTTATCTAAAAGATAAGCATCACATTGTTCGCATTTATGATTGCTTTGTTCACCAACGTCATTTGTGCATTTCCTTAAATTGAACTCCGTGGCTCAAACCTGTAAGTCGTAACAACTAAAGCAAGAATGTCCTTTTTTTTTTTTTTTTTTTTTTTTTTTTTTTTTTTTGAATGGGAACAAGAATGTCTTTCCAACACTGCTCTGTCCTTAAGCCAGTGCATCTTTAACGTATGAAATAAGAGATTCTTTTTATATACAGAATTAGGCTTTAATAGATTCTTGATATCATTTGTTCCTCTCGAATCAAAGTATTTCTACATGATTACATAATAGATTATTTCCTAAAAATGATTATATATTAGACTATTAACAATTTAAAAAATTTTCTTAGCGTAATGCTTACATTTATTATACATATTTTGTTGAGTTTTTTATGTTATTTATAAAACGACAAATTAGAGTTATTTATGACAATGAAGGTAATGGTGTATGTCCTAGGTTGGCAAAATGGAAACTAGATCGACTAATAGCGGAAAAGTTGACCCTGCTTGGAAGTATTGTTTTCCAATGGAAGGGAACAAAAATGGCACTCGGTGCGCCTTTTGTGGTTTAGTAAGTCAAAGTGGAGGCATAACGCAGTTCAAGTTTTAGTTTTTCCACACAAATCCAAGTAAACATCATTTTATACAATGTTATATGTGTTAATACATTTTCCTTTTCTTTTTTCGTATTGAAGATTAGGAGTAACTATTTTTTAAATTAAAAAATAGAAAAAAAAATGCTAGAAAATGTTCAAAAGTTCCTCCTGAAGTGACAGATGAAATCATGGATTGGATGAAACAAAAAGATGCAGCAAAGAAAAAAAAAAAACAAGTGATGGACGATATTCGGAGTGAGTAAGAGGAAACTTCTTTCAAAGTTAACTCAATGACAATAATGAAGACGAGGATGGTTTTTATATTATCCAAATGATATGGACACTGAGGAAAGAGGAGCTTACAAAGCTGCTATTCGTGCATCAAAAGAAAGTGAGTGGCAAAGACAACAAAATGCAACATTATTTGAAAGCAAAGGAGTGAGAGGTAGTACATCAAAAGCCTCTGGCAGTGATAGGACAATTCCACGAATTTCTCGATCACAAAGTATGAAACAAGCACACCTAGATCCTTCAATTGCACCATCGCTCTATAAATCATCGGGAGCAAAACAAAAAAGCATTAAATTTATGTTCGAAGGAGGGAATACAAGAGAGACCATGAGTCGATTGGTTAGCAAGTTTCTTATTTATGACAATGTTGACTCTAACAAGGCGTTATCTTATCACTTCAAAAACATGATAATTAGTGCACAAAGGCTGGACCAGGAATACCGATGCCTTCACCATATGAGATTAAGAATAAACATTTAGAAATGGAACTCAAGGACATGGGAGATTATGTCGATGGTTAAAAGCAAAAGCGGAATGCTTATAGTTGCACTATTACGGCCTATGGATGGACGGGACCCACGAAGTTAAGCATTATTAACTTCATGGTATATTCAACGGGCTCGACTATGTTCCTAAAATCAATAGATGCATCCAATAAAATCAAGGGCCATCATTTCATTTATGATCTACTGAAAGAAATCATAAAAGACGTTGGAAAAAGCAATGTGGTTCAAATGGTCGCTTATAATGGTTCTGTGTTTATAAAAGCTGGAAAGAAGTTGATGAGAAAGTGTAGTCTATGTTGGATTCCATGTGCTGCACATTCTATTGACTTAATGTTTGAGGATATTGGAAAGGACAGTGTTGCACAAATGACCAAAGAAGCCAGAATGATTACCAATTTTATATACAATCATAATTGGTTGCTTGCTCAAATGAGAGAGGTTTGTCAAGGGGAATTGGTTCGGCCTGGTACAACTCGATTTGCCCCAAGCTATATAGGCTTGGATTGCCTATTCAAGAAATAATCTAGCCTAAAGCAGTTGTTGACAAGTGATATATGGTCTGAAAATTGATTGTCGTACTACATTAGGAAGAAAAGTGGAGGAGCAAGTTTTAGACAACCGTTTCTAGGGTAGAGTACAACATGCGGTAGCCATATATGAGCCACTTTATACTGTTCTACGTGTTTTTGATACAGAAGTCGTTCCAACCATGCCAATTTTGTATGATCCAATTCGCATCATGAAAGAGATTGTTGGACGACAGAGATTTTTACAATGGGTTCTCAATCCTATTGATGATCGATGGAATAGAACACTTCAACATCCACTTCATGTAGCAGGTAAATTAGTTTTCTTTCAATGTAATAACTTGTAATAATAATGTTTTCTGTCTTCTTGTAGCTTACTATCTAAATCCCAGATACCAGTACAATCGAGGTGTTTCAGATGATTCAAATCTTGTAAACGTTGTGCATAAAGTATTTAAATGACGGGAGCCAAACTCAGGTGGGATAGCTCAGTTTGGTAATGAGGTAAAGATATAAGCATAATTTTACACCATTAATAATATAAATCATATTATTTACAAAAATTTTTCTTTTATATACAGCTCACATACTTTAGAGATGCAAGGAGAGGATCTCGTGATCAAGCCTCTCTTGCCTCTATGATGACAATGATGCCTGGTAAATCATAAATTTTCTTCAAATTGTAATTATTGTTTTGATCCAGTAATAATGTTGGCTTATTCTCATTTATTTCTAGCTGAATGGTGGTTCATTGTTGTGGATTTTCCTAACGCAAGTGCAGGCATCGTTAACAAGTAATAAAGTAAGAGTAGAGATCGTTCCCTCGAGGACTAATTGTCACTAATACTCTAACTCTAATTCTATTTGAACAACTGAAATATGATAACAATGGAATAATAAAATAGCAAAAAGAAGACAACCTAAATTAATGAATATGAGAAATTGCAAGTTTAACAGATGAAATTTCAATATATGAAGGCATCTATGACTTATCAGATTAATCCTATCTAATTTATCTAATATAATTAATTGATATTTACTCTTATGCCGAAAACAAACTTCTCCTAGGTAGTCATTAATCTTTTTCAAGCATTAATAATTTATCATAGTTAACAAATTTTCTACATCACTATAGAAACTCTAAACTTACCAAGATTCATTAAGAACAAATAATTCACGCTGTTACACAAGTATCATAGATATCCCTATCCTATGATGGTCTCATGGCATTCAATTATGGTCTAATCTAATTAACGCTTCTCAGCCTCAAATTAAATAACAAATCATGCAAAAGGTACGCAAACTTTTACAAGCATTAAGATTAGATCAAACACTTAGCATAGGTAATGAATAAACATCGAATTGAATTAAATTAAATAAAATAAACAGTCATAATCTGGCAATATCGTAGCCCTAGAATAGAGAAAATTAGTTCATAACGAAACTAAAAACAATCTAAACAATGTCATAAACATCAGGAGTAAAATAAAAGAACTGTATGTTTGGATGTGAAGATGGATTCTGTCTCCAGGTTGCACAATTCTTCTTCTTTAAAGCAGTGTGTTCTCTCCTCTTCTCTATAGTTTTTCTCTATTAAAATTCGTCCTTCAACACTTTATAATGCTCTATTTATAGGCTAGGGTTTAAAAGGGCAATTTTGGAATAAAATTACACTGAAAATTAAATTAGGATCACAACGGTGTATGGGCTCCATTTTCTAGTGACTAGGCTTCGTAACGGCACCTAGGTGCCATGATTGTAGTGCCTAGGTGCTACATTGTTGCATAGAATTTTTTTTTTCAAACTAGCACTTAGTCACCTTAACTGTAGCGCCTAGGCTTCAAAGTAGCACCTAGGCTTAAGGATTGTAGCACCCAAGTGCCACAGTGTTGCTTGGCCTCCTTCATAGAATGGTGTCTAGGTGCCCATGTTATGGCGCCTAGTCACTTTTCTCTCAGGTTTTAGGAGCTTTTCTCTTAGGTTTTTGTATGGAACTTTATCTACAAGAGCGCCTAGGCACCCATAAGCTAGCGTCTAGGTTCTATTTCATCCTTGAGTCCAATTTTGCTCATTTTTCTATCCGCTTTGCCCTGCGCATTGTCATTATGCATCTTTTTCCCTCAAAACCTACAAAGGAGCATAAAACATTATCAAGTTCTTATAAATTGCTCAAAACTAACAAAAATGTTAAGTGAGAATCATCTAATTAATTAGCCTAAAACTAACTTGCCAAATAATCCCAAACTTAAGATTTTACTAGTCTTTAAGAAAAAGACACAAAAGAAGAACAAAAAATGAGACAAAAAGATGGGACTAACACTAACACATGACATAGTTTGAGCATCACTTTAATTTTTCATCATATTTGGCCTCAAAGATTGCATAAAGTCTATGACTCAAAGGAAACTCTAACCATTGCGATCATGTAAAAGGAAAATCAATTTAAATTCCAATTTTTACCATACTTATAATTCCTTGAGTGTGTGTTTATGATGCCTTTAGCACTTATGCAACTACACTCAGATTATATTATGTCAACAAGCTTGTTATGAAAGATCTTTAGATTAGTGAAATTTATGAACTCCATGTTAGACGTGTATGCCCTAAGGAGTAAAAATGTAACGTTACTTCTCTACATTGATTGTGGTAGCTTTTCGGCACATACAAGATTAGTAAAATCTAATTAATTTATGCATATGGCATGCCAAACTTATGTTTTGAAAAAATACTCTGATATAAAAATTTTAAAATTCCACTGCGTACTATTTTTTCAACACTCCATAGGCCTATTTTTCAAACCCACTCTCCACTAATGTCAACTATCGCAACATCAAAGATTATTAGGACTTTATTCGGGTTAAGATGTGTGGCTAAGTTAAAAAGGTGAGATAAAGGATATAATGTGGCTTAAAATTCACCAATAAACACAAAATTTATCTCAGGACCTCATGAGAACATCATTTCTTCTTTCTAAATACACCCCTAAACTAATGTTGCATTCCCTTTGTCATTCACATTTATTTGATGTATGCAATTTTTTTTCTTTTTTTTTTCTTTTTTTCTATTTTTTTCTCTGTTTTTGTTTTTTTTTTTGTTTTTGACAATGATTTAACATGAATACATAATCCCTTCATAATATTACTCAAAACTCCACCTAGGAATGAATAATAGGAAAATATATTTCCTTGATAAGTTCTTTAAAACTCCACCCATCCTCCCATAATACCAATTACTTTCAAATAATTCCCTGGACAAACTAGCCATGCTTATGGGTAAGGGACTAAGTAGGATAAAATTATTTAAAGGACAGGATGATTATGTGGGTAACAAAGAAATGGATAATAAAGCTCAATGGGGAAACTAGTAATTAGATGATGTCAATGGTAGACTTGAAAGGCTCAAATGGTCTAAAAATGGCCCTAAATCATGTCCTTAATGTTGTGTAGCCTAGGATTTCGCTTCAAATGGTTATAAAATAGGTTCTAACTTTTATTTGAGATAAAAAATATCACTTAATCAACATAAAATTCCTCTAAGTGTAGAATACTTAGGTGATTAACGCATGAGTGCTTAAGTGTTCAAAGAATCTCAGCATGGAAAACAAATCACAAGAAAAACAAGGACAGACCAACAACAATTATTATCCCCTAAAAGCCATATTCAATTTCAACCATCGTCTTGTATTGGCCTCCTATGATTCAAGTTAAACAATGCTCAAATGACACAACTTTACTATCATAATTTCTAAACAAAAATGAAACCTAACTTAAAACTTAAGTAAACAAAAATAATTGATTGACATAAACCAAACATAAAGCAGTACACCACCCTTAACTTGAGCAATACATTGTCCTCAATGTATAAGAAATAAAAATAAAAATAAAATAAAAATAAAAATAAAATAAAAATGAAATAAGATAAAAAAGATAATAAAATAAAATAAAAAGAAAAAGAAAAAGAAAAAGAAAAAGAAAAAGAAAAAAACACTCCCTAAAATGAATATTATGGCAGGCTACTCCTCCTCATCCTCATGCTCTTCATCCTCGTCATTGAAAGTGATGGTCAGAAAATTGTTGATGTTCATATTCAGATGCCGGGCCATTTGGTTCATCATCTGCGTTAGGTTGTAGATGTTATCATCAATATGGTCTAGACGTCTGTCCATGCAATCTAGGCACTCGTGCACTGAGGCTTGACCTAAGGAGTAGGGTGGTCATGGGGGTCGAGGGGACCTAGAGGAATTGGTCCCTACTATTGGCTCCTATGCATCAATCTCCCTATATGATGCGAGGACCAAATCATTGATGACATGTTGGGGTCCTACCCACTCTTTCTTTGCATCCTAATGGACTCCAGCTTTACTGCATAATTTAGTAATTAGTGAGGAAAAATACAACCCCAGGTGTGTATGTCACACACTCATAGTCGTCTGCCAAGAAATCACTCAGCCCACATCAATGCTCTTCCTTGTCACTATAGCATATAGAAGAATCACTTGCTCCTTCAGTACATTACTAACATAGGATATTGGCATCAAACGAGCACACATAACATTATGCCATGCCTTGTATGCCCTATTTCGTAGAGCACTAGAAGGGAATGAGATGTGCTCACCACTATGTTCTATTTTCTAACTAGTGCCTGGTGTGTACAGCCTATTGAGGATTGCATCATGGTCGACGATCTCAAAGTATGCTTGATATTCATCATAATCAATATTAGGCAACCCAAAGTGTTGGTTGATAACATCACAATCAATCTTCACCCAAATTCCCCTCATAAAGACCTTTCCATTATCGTGCTCAAGACATTGACATAAAATTCTCGAACCACTACAGTTAAACTCGAGCCCGGCTGTTTCACAAAATTGGCCCATCCACGATCTAAAATTGCATCTTATGTTACCCTTTCACATGTAATGAGTCCCCTTTCTACAATTGGAGTCTTTCTTTCCAAAGAGGACTGATAATTAGTAAAAGCAGCCTAAGAGATGAATTAGTCGTATCATATTGCACGGATGTCGAACCCCTCACACACTTCCTTGGTCCCATGATTACAATTCCCACAATCCTTCTTCAAAAGACTTTTTTTTGGTTTTTGTAATTTCAACTCCCAACATTCTTTTAGACACTCCAAATCAACTTCTAATGTCACCAAACGACCTCTATTCCCACACTTGTAGTGTCTACTAATGCCTCTAATGTTAATCTTCAACACCAAACACTTTTGTTTCTCTCTAACTTTTTACCGAACACTTAGTGTGCACTCAATAATTCCACTCTAGAAAAACTCCTCTTTATCAATTAATTCTCCCCAAATTACATAATTCTCAGATAAGGCACAAATAAGAGTAGATATACTAGATTGTGAGCAAAGAAAACTCCAATTTGTGTAGCCCAGTCTTCAGAAATTTGTCACTTTTTTTTTGCTACCCACTTTCAATCTTGGAGAAGACACAGATAAGGGGGCATGGGGGCTCTGTGGGTGATGATTTTAGGTTGAAAGAGGTGAGAATGGGTGATGGAATGAGGACAAAATCAAATGAGAGGCGTTAGAGGGGGTTGGGGGTGTAAGAGATCGAAAGAATGGTTTTTTTTTTTTTTGTTTTTTCTTGTTTTTGTGGTGTGGGAGTATGTGTTTTTTGTTTAACACTAGGGTGACCTAGGTTAAAAAAAGTGACAGTGCCTAGGTGCTACTTTAATTTTTTTTTCAAGACATGGCACCTAGGAGCTCAAGTTGTAGGGCCTAGGTGCTACTTGAAATTTTTTTTTGGTGGATGCTACCTAGGTGCCTTGCGCTTGGGTCTTAGTACCTTGTTATAGTGCCTAGGCACCCATAGTTAGCACCTAGGCACTTTTGCGTGTCTTCTACACCCATATTGTCCTTAGAACACCTTGAAATCACCACATAAATAAAATGCATCATAATTAGCTTTTAAAATACTAAAAATATATAACTAACACGCTAATTAACATGATAAAAACTAAAATGGATAAGGGTAAAGAGCTTAGGTTGCCTCCTAAGAATCGCTTGTTTTATTGTCTTCAGCTTGACTCTTCCTCCTCTAAGGCGAGTTGAGAGTGACGATGGACTTGTTGCGATCAATTCCACCATCAAAATATGGCTTCAAACACTATCTATTGACTTTAAAGGTTCCTTTCTCTTCATGATGTAGTTCAACTACATCATAGGGAAACACTTTGGTGACCACGAATGGGTCGACTGTTTAGATTTGAGGTTTCCAGAGAACAATTGAAGCCTGGAATTATATAGTAGCACCTGCTGATTGGGTACAGACTCCTTTCGCTGGATGTGCTTCTCATGCCAAGCTTTGGTCTGCTCCTTATAGATCTTTGCATTCTCATATGCTTCATTGTGGAACTTATCCATCTCATTGAGTTACAAAAGGTGCTTTTCACTTGCTACTTGCTATCCAAGTCAACTATTTCATTGCCCAACATGCTCGATGCTCTAATTCCACCAGAAGATGGCAGGCCTTCCTATAAACCAACCTATAAGGATAGGTGTCTTAAATGCAGTTCGATAGGCCCATAATGCATCATCTAACTTCTTGGCCCAATCCTTCTGAATGCTATGAACTGTTTTCTCTAGAATCTGCTTCACATCTTTGTTAGATATCTCTGCTTGGCCATTAGTCTAATGATGGTAAGCAAGTGCAGTTTGATGGTTGACTCCATATTTCAACAAGAGAGCCTCAAATTGCTTATTGTAAAAGTGTGTTCCCTCGTCAGTTATGATAGCTCATGGAGTTTTGAACCTTGTAAAGATGTTTTTTCGGGGAAAATTAAGCACTACCTTCCCATCATTGGTTTTAGTTGCAGCTGCTTCAACCCATTTTAATACGTAATCTACTGCAAGGAGGATATACTTATTGTTGTAAGATGAGAGAAATGGTCCCATGGAATCGATACCCCATACATTGAAAAACACCACTTCTAGAATATTCTTCAAGGCTATCTCATTCCTTCTTGATATGTTTCCTGTTTATTGGCATTTATCATAAGCCGTAACAAAAGCATGAACATCTTTGAACAATGTGGGCTAGTAAAACCTGGATTGTAACACTGTAGCTACCGTTCTATTTCCTCCAAAATTTCTAGCACACTTGGTATGGCAATTTCTTAAGATCTCTTCCACCTCCTCTTCTAGCACACATCTTCTTCTTATTTGATTACCACAGTGCTTGTAAACAACTGGTTCTTCCCAATAATAGTGCTTTACATCGGACAAGAACTTCTTCTCTTGTTGATATGAGAGTTTCGATGACATGATCTTTCTTGCAAGAAAATTCACATAGCCTGCATACCATGGAAGAGAGCTTGTAGATGTGATGATAAAGAGTTGCTCTTCTTGGAACTGATCACCAATGGGAGGCTATTGCAACTCTTTTTGTTCTAGTAGTTCAAGTCTTGAGAGATAGTTTGCCACCAGATTTTTTGTTCCTTTCTTGTCTCTAATCTCCAAATTGAATTCTTAGAGTAATAGAACCCATCAATGAGTCTTAGCTTAGCATCCATCTTGGCCATAAGGTATTTAATTGCAGACTGATCTGTAAAGACTATTACCTTCTTGATAATTAGGTATGATCTAAACTTGCCAAAAGTGAAGATGATGGCAAGTAATTCCTTCTCTGTTGTGGCATAGTTGAGTTGGGCGTCATTGAGGGTCCTGCTAGAATAATAAATAGCACGAAATACCTTATTCGTCCACTATTCTATAACCGTTCCTACTAAATAATCACTTGCATCACACATTAATTCAAACGAGAACTCCCATTCTGAAGCTACAACAATGGGTGTAGACACAAGATTCTTTTTTAGGATGATGAATACCTTCTCACACTTCTCATTGAACTCAAAAGGAGTACCTTGCACAAGTAGATTCGAAAGAGGCTTGGAGATCTTGGAGAAATCACTGATGAATCATCTATAGAAATTTGTGTGACCAAGAATACTACAAATCCCTTTGACTGAGGTTGGTTCTCTATCTTCGCTTGGTCATCCTTTATCCCTTTTGTTGAAACACGGTGGCCCAAGATAATTCCATCTTTTACCATGAAGTGGCACTTCTCCCAACTAAGCACAAGATTGGTTTGTTCACATCTCTCCAAAACCAATTCTAAATTAGTTAGGCAATGATCAAAAGAGTCACCAAAAATAGAGAAATCATCCATGAATATTTCTATAATCCTGTAACACCCCGAAGTTAATTAAATAGTATTAAGAGTGTTAAATGGTAAATTAGTGTGCCATGATGAGTGTTTTAAACTTAATTTGAGTATTTTGTGAAAATTAAGAAACTTTGTGTTAATTTACTCTTTTAGTGATTTTTAATTATTCTAAATTGTTTTTGATTGTTAATTTAAGTTTTTAATAAAACAATTTGATTTGAAAACAGAGTGTGGTTACACACAGTTTTATGCAACTGCTTTTCTCTCTTTTCTTCTATTCATTTCACTTTCCCTCTCTCTCTCCTCATTTCTCCCGTGCACTCTATCTCTCCTCTTTCTCTCGTCTCTCTCGGGTTCTCTCGTTCTCTCTCTCAATCTCTCAAAAATTTTTGAAACAAATTTTGTTTTCAAGCTTCGGGCTAGGAGATCGAAGGCTCGGGGACAA
>CAMOHE010047501.1:0-27609 GCA_946598075.1 Artocarpus hirsutus
TTCTCAATTCTCAGGCATGGGTAATCATCATAATTGATAGAAAAACATTGTAGATTACATTTTGATGCATCAAAACAAGTTTTAAACAAAATTTTTGAAAAAATCCAAAAATAAGAAAAATTTGAGAAAAATGAAAAATCTTGATTTAAATCCGTTTTTGATGAAACAAAGTTTATATTCAAGTTAATCTAAGTTCATCTAACCTAGATTGAAGGTTTTCTAAGCTTAGAAATGCTTAGATTTCAAAATGCAAGAAAAATTAAAAAATTTAAAAAGTTTTGAAATTTTGAAAACTAACCTTGGATTAAGCTTTGATTTGAGTTTGTGGTTGCTCAATCGCGTTCCTGAGCCTTTAATCCACAATCCCAAAGCTTGAAATCAAATTTTGGTTCAAAATTTTAGAGAGAGAATGAGAGAGAGAGAGACACGATTCGAGAGAGAGAGGAGAGAGAGATGAGCGAGTGCGAGAGTGAAAAAGAGTGAGAGAGAGAGAGTGAGATTTATAAAGAGAAGGGAAGCAGTTTTCAATACCATGTCCCGCACATGGTTTTCCAAAGTGGGACGTGTTGGTCATTTGACAAATTGTTTTGTTTCAAAATTTAAAAAACAATTAAAAATAATTAAAAGTAATTAAAAACTGTTAAAATAATAAAAAATATTATAAGTTTAGAAATTTTACATAATGATCAAATTAAGCTTAAAATATTCATCATGGCGCACTAATTCACCATTCTATACATTAATAACATTTAATTAACTTCTGGATGTTACAGACCTGCCCATGCTCGTTCAAACGCATAGGAACAAGTACCTCTCATGGTTCAAGGCAACATCCTCTAGACCGATTGAAATATGATATTGTCATTTGTAAAATAGTTGTCTTAAACCAAATGATGTAACAATTTAATGCGTAGGGTTGTGTTGGCGCTATTAACGGTACACATATACCATGTATTCTACTTAGTGAAGAATCGAGAAGGTATATTAATAGAAAATGATTTCACTCACAAAATGTCATGGGCATATGCGACTTTGACATGAAATCTACTTTCATCTTAACTGGATGGGAGGGATCCGTCAATGATGCGTGAATGTTATTAGACGCCATATCCGATCCAAGGAAACACTTTCCAAGACCATAGCCAGGTAGACAAGATAAAAACTTATTATTGTTATTTTTAAGTCACAGTCTGATTTTGTTGTAATTTGGGAAAATATATACTAACACCACTTGTCATTTGCTTAGGGAAATTCTATTTAGTAAATTCTGGCTATCCTAACACCGATTGTTTCCTTGCTCCATATCGAGGAGTTACATATCATTTGCAGGAATATTAAGAGCGTAGGCATGGTCCTCATTCGCTAAAGGGAGTTGTTCAACTATACCCACTTATCTTTTCGCAACTGCATTGAAAGAACCTTTGGTGTATAGAAGCGAGATTACCAATATTGAAGACCATGAAGCCCTTTCCATACGATAAACAAAAGTTGACCCTAATTACTTATGCCGTGATTCACAACTTCGTATGCATGTGGCAAAGCATTGATGAGATACCTAAGCAGAACTATGATGACGCACTACTGGTCGCTGAGATAGAAGGAGAAAATGTCGGCAAAGAAGATAGGGTGCAAGATGATGATGGGGTTGAAGTGAACCCGTTTATTTAAAATAGCGGTGACAATGCCAACATGAACGCTTGTAGGGATGCAATGGCGAGCTAAATGTAGGAAGCTTATGCACAACACCTTTTGTACGCCAGTAGGCATTAGTATTTCAATACAGTAATTTTTATATACATGAATATTAGAACGTTGCTGCGTCACCAGTGGGTTTCCCCTCAGTTGTTTGCACAAAATGCTATCATGTATGCAATGACTTTGCAAAAGGAGCATGTTCTTTGAATGGATTGTAATAATTTTTTTTTACGTAAATACTTTATGGATTATAGAGAGAATTGATATTTCAGGAAAAAAAATAGCATCAAAATGGCAACAAGAGTCAACAGGCAAAAAACAGAGGACTTTAATACAGTTATAACTCAAATTTCATTTTAATATTGTGTTCATGTGCACTAGACATTGATTTCTTGGGTTCAATGAAATGGAAGTAATTTATTTCATACACTATTGTTAAGCACTTTTTTTAAAAATGTGTTATTTTTCTAATAATTTTTTTCTTAAATTTTGACAATGGGGCTACCAAAATCATAATCTAAATCTCAAATGTACCAAACACATATTCATAACTCAAATTAGGATTTAAAAACTTACCAAACACATATTTGAATACTCTACCGAAGTCACATTTTAAATACTCTCACAACCAAACAATAACTTGAATTACAACTCAAATCACATTACTCAAATCACAATTCAAATCATAAAAATAATCTAAATCACTATAATTTGAATCTTTTAACCAAACGACCTTTAATTAACTTGGATCATATACCCACGTTTATTATTGATCCCAAACATAAGTGTCAAATATGTGTAGAGACAAAAGTAATGAGATCTTCGTTCCAAACAATTGAGAGGAAAGCTAAACCACTTGATTTGATACATAGCGATATTTGTGACTTAAAATTTATTCAAACTAGAGGTGGGAGCAAATATTTAGTTAATTTCATAGGTGATAGCACAAAATATTTCTATGTATATTTGCTTAAGAGTAAAGATGAAGTTATAGGGAAGTTTGCTCTCTATAAGCAAGAAGTTGAAAAATAACTTAATAAAAAAATTAAGTTGGTAAGAAGTGACTGTAGTGATGAATATGTACAACCATTTAGTGAATTTTGTGTACAATATGGTATTATTCACGAGGTCATGCAACCTTTTTCACCTCAGTCAAATGGTGTGGCTAAATACAAAAGTCGTACCTTAAAAGATATGATGAATATGATGTTGAAAAGTTCTAGATTGCCATAGAACATGTGGAGGAAAGCTTTGTCGGCTAATTACCTTTTAAACAAAGTGCCTTCTTTTTTCTTCTCATCGGGGTTATTTCACAAAGACTTGCCATAGTAAGGAAGAAGGAAGGAAGTCTTTGACTCCCTCAATCACTACGAATGCCCCTGATTAGTGCAATGGGATGTGTCTATTTATCTATCTCTTGACTCAAAATGGGTGCAGGTTTGAAAAAGAATCTTAGAGTGTCTAGGGTTTGGCCAAGGGGGTCAGCATCATATCTGTAGTTTGCGCATTCATCATAGTTAGAAGCTCTAGCTCTATATCAAGGTCCTCGAAAGAAAGAAGATAAGACCCCTTATGAATTATGGAAAGATAGAAAGTCTTTCTACAAATACTTGAGAGTGTAGTGGTGTCTTGCAAAGGCAATGGTATCTACACCAGAGAAGATGAGAATAGGTCCTAAACGGTTGATTGCATTTTTATTGGTCATGCCTACAATAGTAGTGCATATCGGTTCCTTATGTGTAAATCTAAAAACCTTAAAATTCACAAGAACACGATAATGCAATCTAGGAATGCATCATTTTTTGAACATGTATTTCCTTGTAAATCTAAAGGGGATGATCCAAGTTCATCTAAATGAACATTTGAGACAATTAAAGAAAATAGTCAAGATCAAGACCAAAAAGTTGAAACTAAAAAGAAGAGGAAAAACCTAGACTAAACAAAAGGGCAAGGATAGAAAAGCCATTTAGACCAGATTTTTTGACCTATATGCTAGAGGTTGAACCTAAGGCTGGCAATTTAGGTCCATGGGTCGGGTTTTAAATAGCCAACACGCCAACTCGAACCTGACCCATGACCCGACGGGTCAAAAAAAGCCCAACTTGGACACGACTTGATGTGTAGATGGGTTGACCCGACTGATTCGTGCAACCCGCCAATATGCTATTTTGTGCATGTTTGTATTGACACGACACACTGACTCGTTAAACCTGATGACCCGTAACACGATAAACCCAACAATAAGCTTACAAAATAAACAATAACCTAACAAAACAAAACCATCAAAAAAGTTAACAAAACTTTGTATAAGTTTAACAAAAATAAATATGTTAGAAATTAGAATCATGTCAAGTTGGATATACAACAAATGTTAAACTAATTTGATACATTAAAATTAATTTCAGGTTATATGGGTTGCATTAAGGTCACACGAGTTTAATTTAGGTTACACTGGTTGATTAACAACTTTCAGGTCAATTTTTGGGTAAACATGATTTCAACACATTTTTGGCGGATTCGACTTGAACCCAACCCGTTTTTTGTGCGGGTCAGACAGGTTCGACCCAATTCCAACCCGAGGCCTATTTTCCCAACCCTAAACCGTATTTTTATGTCGGGTTCATGTAGTGTCATCGTGTCGTGACCCAAATTGTCAGCCCTAGTTGAACCTTAAACTTTCAAAAAAGCTATAAGTTCATCTAAGGGTCATTTATAGAAAGAAGCCATAAAGAGCAAAATTGATTTGATAATGTAGAATCATACTTGGGAATTAGTGAACTTTCCTCCAGGAAGTAAACCACTAGGTTCTAAGTGGATTTTCGAATGGAAAATGAAAGCTGATGGAACAATTGACAAGTATAAGGCTAGACTTGTTACAAAAGGTTATAGAAAAAAAGAAGGCCTTGATTACTTTGATACTTCTTCTCCTATGACAAGAATAACCTCCATTAGAATGATTTTAGCGATTGCTGCATTGCAGAATCTTGAAGTACATTACATGGATGTAAAGACTACTTTTCTTAATAGAGATCTTGAAGAAGAAAATTATATGGAACAATGTGAGGGTTATATTGCTCCAAGACAAGAAAAAAAAAAGTCTACAAATTGGTGAAGTCTTTGTATGTACTTAAACAAGCACCAAAGCAATAGCATGAGAAATTTGACAGTGTTATGATGTCAAATGGTTTCAAAATTAATGAGTGTGACAAGTGTGTTTATGTCAAAAGAACGGACGATAGATATGTCATTCTTTGTCTATATATAGATGACATGCTAATCGTGGGTAGCAATGTTCGGATGATCAAATCTACCAAGGATATGTTGAACTCTAAGTTTGACATGAAAGACATGGGACCTGCTAATGTGATTTTGGGAATCAAAATCAAAAGGTGTTGGAAAAATAGTACATAGTGAAATTTTAAAATTTTTATATTAGAGTATTTTCCAAAACATAAGTTTGAGATGCTATATGCATAAATTAACCAGATCTTACTAACCTTTTGTGTGCCAAAAGCTCCTGCAATCAATGAAGAAAAGTAACATTTTAGAAGGACCTCAACCAACTAACCTTCTTTACTATTCTCTATCCACGATCGGAGTGAGTGTGGGCTTACATCGTTCAGCCTTTCCTCCAGGTAACTCTCCTTCCAACCAATTGAGAGAACCCAAAGCTATAGTTCGTGATTTATGAACAATAACTCTCAAGGAGTTTCTAGAGTCTCACTCTTAATCTCTTAACTGATCTAAATAATAATGAGACTCCCTTTCCTTTTATAGAGGTTGGGCCTAGGAATCAGTCGTTATCAGATAATGCCTCAAAAATTTGAATTAAATTCAAATAAAAATTGATATATGATAAAATCCACGTCTAAACACGTGACCTTTTTATTGCGTGGCTAGCATGCCGATCTATCTAATTGACATGCTGAACCTGCCTCATTGGTAGGCTGAATCTGAGGATTGGTATGCCGAACTTGCGATAAAAATTCTAGCAAATCTTTTATTCTCCACTCGATATTTTACAGATAAAGTCTCAGTTTTAATTCAAATAACCCAATAGATAAGTTATCTAATTAAAACAACTTTATCTAGATAATCTCTAGGAAAATAAATAAATTCTTGATAATTCTACAAGTTTATCTTGATTTAATTTATTCAAAATTAAATTAACTAATAAATAGACAAGAATTATCCAATCCTGATAATTCAACAAGTTTATCTTAAATTAATTTTATCACAAAATTAATTCAATCGATAAACAAATATGAATTATTTGATTTTACCGAATTTCAGCCAATTTGATAAATCTAACATAAGTTACTAATTATTGGAAAAGCATACCATATCGTCACAGGATTTTTATAAGCTAGCAAAGAGGACCTGATAGAACTATATAGTTCAAGCTTCTGATAATTATGAAACCCAAAATCCCATATATACATTTCATAATTATTAACTCCAATGTTATTCCACTAAAAGCAGAGCTACATTCTTGAACTATATAGAATTACGAAGCCTATATAGCTAAGTCTCCATGATATATCATAATGTATCGTATCCCCATAGGATTATCCATAATCAGCTTAAGGACAAGTTCTGTCTTACCTTTTCGATTATTTTTATCTTACGTTCCATTATCTCACCATCAAAAAACTTACCATCCAAAGACAGTATACCATTCGGTTACACCTATGTATCTAAATGGTTGAGCGCTCCAGTTTTTCAATTACAGGATAACGCATATAAGAGGATATCACTACTCCTAAAGAGGAGCTATGGATTCCATATCTATGAATAACAGCTCTACGTCATCAAGAGTCATGCCTCCAACGTACCGGCATGCATATCACTATTAAGATGTGGGTGTCACCCTTTGGCACATCAAAAGACACAAGTCAAGACAACGGGCCCACTAGTCATCTCAGGATTAAGATGCAATACAAATGATTGTCTAAAATGAATTGATTTGTCTAGACATTGTCTAAAGTGAATTGATTTGTCTAGACAAAATTATCAATCCAAATCAATTCACTTTATGTCCCAATCTAACACATCGTCACCTATGACAGTGCGCCAATGTTTCTATTCACAGAGTCTACCTCCAATGGTCAAGACAAACCATCTCCTAATAGGGATATAGACAACATAACAATATTTTTATGAATAAAGTGCCCAACTTTATTCCTTCGATTACGGATCTTATAATTTAGACTGTCACCTTAAGAATTGTGTCTTTTGCATAATCTGTCCATCATAAGCCCAATTCTTAAAGGTTCGAACTGACAGTCTCATACTTTTGTTTGCTTAACATACATTCAACAAATATGAACATAAAGAGGACAATATTTGGTATATAAATAATAAATAAATTCTTTATTGGTAAAAATGTCTTAAAAACATATTACATTTTTACTCCTTAAGGCATACACATCTAACAAAAGGTTGCTTGATGGACTCACTTTGAGTTAATCACACTATGTGGACAAGACACTCGACAAATTTAGTAAAAATGACTTTGGCATGGCCAGAACACTAATTGATATTAGTCAACATCTGTCCAAAAATAGAGGAGAAAGTAGATCCTAGGTGGAATATGCAAGGGTGATAGGCAATTTAATGTACTTAATGAGTTGTACAAAACTAGATATTGCCCTTGCTAGGAGTAGTCTGAGTAGATTCATGAGTAATCTAGAAGATGACCATTGGAAAACGATTATTAGAGTACTTAGGTACTTATGATTATGGGCTACACTATACAAGAGATCCTACTGTTCTTGAAAGGTATTCTGATGCAAGTTGGATATATGATATACAGGATTCTAAAGCTACAAGTACATATGTATTCACTTTGAGAAGCGCAGCAGTCTCATGAAAAACCTCAAAGCAGATAGTAATAACCAAATCCACTATGAAATCTGAGTTTGTAGCCTTAGATAAAAGTAATGAAGAGGTTGAATGGCTAAGGCATTTCTTGGAGGATATTCCTGAATGGCCTAAACCTGTGCCTGCAATATGCATACATTGTGATAATTAATCTACCATTGGTAGGGCACAGAATGTGATGTACAACGATCAGTCAAGCATATACATCATCGACATAATACCATAAGACAACTGATCTTGACTAGAGTCATGACAATAGACTATGTAAGGTCTAAAGAGAATATTGCAGATCCGTTAAAAAAAGGGTTGAATAGAGATCAAGTTAAAAAACATCAAGAGGAATGGGACTTAAGCCCATGAAAGAATAGGTCAAAATAGTGGAAACCCAACCTTGTTGACTAGAGATCCCAAGATCTAGGTTCAATGGGATAACTAAACTGAATAGACCAAGTAGGATCACTACAGGGGTTACCCTAGCCCATTCTTATGAGGGGAAAAAGAAACAGTGACGCTTGTAAGAAAAAGGTTAAGTAGTTTGCTTTTAATAATTCTTATGCGTCGAATACATTAGGAATTCAAGCTGAGTAATGCGGGTTACTCTTAAAGTAAGAAATCACCTATGTGATAGAGAAGTGGGGCCGCTTCAAAGGAGAATTGCTAGGGTTTAATTCTTTAGAAACTCTTGCAGGACCAAAGAGATGTTCATGGCCAAAATGAACATAACCAGAGGAACTAAAACTGTGTCAGGAAAATATCTGTGTGAGGTATATTATCATTTACACAAATGGCAGAATAGCTCAAGGACATCGCGTCTACTAGTCAGCCAGTAAAGTAAACATATTTTCACAAGAGAAGGTTCAAGGGTTAACACCTAGCTATTCTACATAGGTATTAACTGTAGAACTCTATCACCATGTAATATCTTTGTTTTCCATTATTGTTGGTCAATTTCATTCATGTGGGGATTGTTAGAAAAAAATTATTAATAACTATTTTGAGGAGCCATTTTGAGGCATAATTTTTGAGTGCGACGCACTTTGTAAAAGTGATGGGTCTTGACGGATTTGCGTTCTCTATCGCAAGGAGATCAAAATCATATGTTTATATGCTCAACATGGTAATCGGTTGAATAAGAAATTGATGCTTAAAATGTGAAAAGCCTAAATGTGGAGTCCCACATTGGTTAGGCATTTAAGCTTGATATGGTTTTTAAGTGGTAGCATTTTTGTGCTTGGATAAGATGTTATACCTAAGAGGCTCTCTTGCATGCAAGGGGTGCAAATCACGACCCCCATGGGGTAGGGGCCCAATGTGTGCATGCACGACATGGGTAACGCAAATGCTGGTTTCGTTGAGCTTGCCTTGTGTGGGCTGCATTGTGTAAATTTTTTTATTGCTTCCAACAATAAATCCAAATTTAGCTGTTAAGAGGTTTAATGGCTTAAAATTAAACTTGCTTATAAAAGTAGAGGTTAATGGCAGGATTATGGCACCATGAATTAGTGCCATAAAATGCTTGTAACATCCAAAATTAATCTGTTCATAAAACTTGAAATTAAATCTCCTTAATTTTGGCTTATAACACCCCCCATGACTTGCCTATGTAAAGGAGTGTTCACAAGTTTGTGAACACATACAAAATACAAGGTTTTCTTTTGTTTTTTCAAGTTCTAGCTAGTAGTAGATGAGTTTTGGTGATAGAGAAAGACGCAATTTCAAGTTTGCCAGAGGCAATGCTCGACATGGTAAGTCCATTGCCATTTGTCGTTATATCCTAAGAGATAGATGTCCGTTGAATTCTCGCGCACAACCGGAGGGGGCAAATCTGTTTTAAAGATTCTCATATGTCTCAATGCTCTTTCTCAGTCCAATTGAAATTCAGTTTAAACGTTGAATTTTTGTTGTAATATTCTATTTCTAAATTTTGTTGTAATTTCTTTTCTTTATATTTTACTTGTTTGTTGTTTATCTCCTATATCTCTAACATAATATACTGTAGTATATTTTTCCTTTACCTTGTAACATGTAAGAGCTTTTAACTGTAACAATTACAACTTTGATATTAAAACTTAGTTTTAAAACACTTTCATATAATAGAGAGATATCTTTTTTGTACTTGTAAACCTCTCTGTGTGGTGATAATGAGCCTCCACAAGGACATAACAAACACAACTAGTAACCAAAATGTTAGAGGATAGAAATTGTTTTTTATTTTGCTTTGTTCATTGAGGATTATAACCTAATTATGAAATGAAGAACTTGATCTTTAATTAACACATGTGTAACACTTAGAAGAACTTTAAGAAGTTTGACCAAAGAATCACTTGTAATCTTTTCGCTTGAAGCACTTTTGGAGAGTCCAAGTACTTTTGACAAATTATCTAAATACTTCTAGAAGTAACTTTTGGACTCAGAAGCCAAAAGCAATTTTTGCAAAGCCGTTCCAAACAATCCCATACTTCATTACTTACTAGTTGATATTTTGTTAATTTTTTTTTTTACCTACAAAGATCTGAATCTCTCCAGAAAAAAAATTGAGTAAATTTGATAGAAAATAGTTTTTACTTGAATGAATTAGATAGAAATTATTTACGAGGTACATGTGATAGAAAACAAAAATATTTGGTAGAGTTACAGGAAAAAATGTTGAGGTGGAGACACATTTAAGAATAAATTATTTTAGTAAGACAATTAAAAAAAACATATGAGTGCCATTAGAAAAAAGTTAACTATAAAGAAAAATTTTAATACAATCACACAGTTGAAACAAGTTATTTCAACATGAATAGATAGGGGAAAAATTGCAAAAGGAACATTTAAAAGCGCAAGAGTTAAAAGTAAAAAAAGGGCGGAAATGCCTGAATGAATCAAAATATGCGTTTTGGTTAAATATGTGTGTGGGCGCGAAAATCTTTGAGTAGGGACATATGCAAGGGAACTTTTTTCAACATGGATAATTTACAAGAGTGATATTGATTAGAGAAATAGTTGTTAAGAGTGCCATCAAAGAGAGGGAATATATATATATATAGAGTAAGGAGATATTTAAGAATAATTACTTTAGTAGGATATATAGGGAAAAAGTTTTTATGACATTTTGTTTGAGAAAATAATTTAAACTATCATCAGAAAATTTGAAACAATTGAAGATACATTGGTTATTCCTATTTAAATGATAGTATATTTGAGAAAAATATTTAAAATGGACAAAGCATACTGAAAAACACAAAACAAAAAAAAAAAAAAAAAAATGAAATGATCAATGAACAAACTATAGTATTCATATGCAGAAAAAGTTAGGCATTTTTAAGTACACAACGAAGGGCACATTTGAGAAAATTGAAGAAAAAGATTATATATATATTTATATTAGTCATAAAGTAATATACTAAGTGGGTAACAGATGGAAAACTACTTAAGGGTAGATATAAGAAGTAAAAATATATTTATAGGGCACATTTGAGGATAAAATATTTTAATGGAATTATAAAAAAATATTTATTAATGTGAGATATTGTTTTAGAAAACTGTAAGAAAATACTTAACAGGGATTTGTAAAAAAAAAAAAAAAATTATAATTTAATGAAGTAGATGTGAAAATAGATAAGATCTTTGTGATGGGGGAGTGAAGCAACAAACATATAAGTAAAAAGTGATGAAATACACAAATAAAGGATCGAAAAGTGTAAATAGGAAAAGTAGGAAGAGTAAAAAGGAAGAAAAAACAAAAGCAAAGAAGCAAAAAAAAAGGATGAAACATTTCGAATTGGTGTCAAAATCACAAACGAAGTTGATTTACAGGATAAAAGATGAAAAACTATTTAACGGTCCTATAAGAAATATATAAATATATATATATATATATATAAAATGTATAAAGTGTCAAAATAATATACTTAACTGGAGGTTGAAAACTATTTAGGATATATAGAATAAGCAAAAATGATATTAATATTGACACAATTGAGAGAGAAAATATTTTAATGAGTAATAATTATAAGAAAAATGCATAAGCTGATTTAAAAGTAATTTAAAAAATTACATATAAAGTTTGGATATTTTATTGATGTTTTTTTCATATTTCCACGTAAATTTCCTTAAAATTTTTAAATATTTTATCATTTTATATTACAATTTTCATATAAATAAATATTTTTGTTAAAATATCGATATCTGTAAAAATTTTCACAAAAATTTATAGATATTACTCGAAAGTGGATTCAACACCTCTATTTTTATATTGGTATTTAAAAAATTCGAAGATATTTTGGTGAAAATGTCAGTTTTGCAATCATTACATTTGAGCGTTTCTAGCTTTGAGGAACAGTGTGGAGAAGTGTTCTCTGTTATAAGATTGTTAAAGATAAATATTTGGAATAAAAAAACACCTCCATGGACGTAAATACATGGGTAAGAAAAAATATAAGTTATCCATTTTTATATTGAAATGGCAGAGAAAAAAAGAGATAAGAAGTTCCATAACCCTAAGGTAGGAACTAAAATAAAGCAGGTGCGTGAGAGAAAAAATAAAGATATATGTCTAAGAAATGCTCGTCACTTTTTTAGCCACTTTCTTTTATCATTCTCTTTATCACTCTCTATTTACTCCTCTTGCCATATGTCATCATACTTTTTAATAAAAAATAAAGCTTAAATACAAACCATTGTTTTATCTTTTATTACAATCGTGCCACACTTTAATATGTTTACATTGTTGTTCCTCAAAAAGGAAAAATAACATAATATTCCTCATTTTATTTTTAGCATTTTATTTTTCAAATTCGTTTTTCTATTCATGAATAAGTTACAATCAAACTACGTTGCAATACATTTTTTTTTTTTTGAGGTTATGTATATGATATCTTCGTTCACTATATATATAACCTTTTATAAAGAAAAAAAAACCCAGAAAACATAAGCATTATACCTGTATATATAGAACCTTTTATAACGAAAAAAAAAGCCAAAAAACATATGCATTATATACATATACATCTATCTTTTTCTATATATAAAACGTTTTATAACACAAAAAACCGCATGTCAAAAACATAATATATATATATATATAGATATATAAGAGCCACGTTGTGTGTGTGTATATATATAATGGACACTAGCGGCTCCTCCAAGGCACCTAAGGCAAAAAGAAAAACATAAAAATGCCCTCTATAAGAACACCTTTTAAAAACCATTCTTTTAAAAAACTCTTTTCAAAACTATCCATCTAATTAAAAAAAGGTAATTTATTAAATGTCTAAGTTGCCATTCCTTTTTTAATTTCATAAGATGATTTATTAAAAGTCTACCATTTCTTTTCACTCCCTCATGTGGTAAATTATTTTGATTGCCGAAGTAGATGCCGAAGCGTAACCTGGTAGGTTCTAGAGTGGGAAACTACTAGGTTTCAACATATTTTTTTGAAACAAAGAAATACTAAACGCCTTCAGTTGCCGGAGTGAAGTGCCAAAGCGTAACCTAGTAGGTTCCGAAGTAGGAACCTATTAGGTTCCAATATATATATTTTTTGAAACAAAGAAATATAAATAGCGTCCAATCACTAGCATGAGATGTTAGGGTGCAACCTTATAGGTTCTGAAGCTGGAGCCTGCCAGGTTCCAATTTTTTTTTTGAAAAAAAGAAATATCAACCGCCTCTGATCGTTGAAGCGGGTTGCCAGAGTGTAACTTGATAGGTTTCAAAATAAAACCTGCCAAGTTCGCTCATATTTTAGTTGAAACAAAGAAATACCAACTGCCTTTGGTCACCAACGTAGAGTATTAGAACGTAACCTAGTAGGTTCTGAAACAGGAACATACCAGGTTCCAACATATTTTCTTTTAAAACATAAAAATACTAACCGCCTCTAGTCGTTAACGTAGGTTACCAGAGCGTAACTTAGTAGGTTTCAAATGGGAACCTACCAGGTTCCAACATATTTTCTTTTTTAAAAAAAAAGAAATACCAATTGCCTCTAGTTGCCTAGCGTGAGGTGTTGGAGTGTAACCAAGTAGGTTCTAAAGCAAAAGTCTATTAGGTTCCATCATTTTTTTTGCAACTAAAAAATACCAACCGCCTTCGGTAGCCCTCACGTGGGGTGACGGAGTATAACTTGGTAGATTCCGGAGCTAGAACCTACTAGGTTCTATCATAATTTCTTTGAAACTGAAAAATACCAACTGCTTTGGTGCCAGAGTTAGAACCTATCAAATTCCATCATATTTTTTTTGCCACAAAGAAATACAATCAGATTGACAAATGTTGGTGCAAAACCTGCTAGGTTCTAAGGTGGAACCGACAAGGATCTAGGGTGGAACCTAACAGGTTCCAAACAAAAGCTACCTCTCGCTAAAAAAATCCAAATCAATCCACAATATTACAAAAGAACATGAAAATAGCAACCAAAAAATGCACAAAAATTTTGAAAATATACAAACATAGGTCCAAAGCGTAACGTAGATCCAACTACAAACATAGATCCTCCTACAAAAATTGCAACAAAAATATACAATGATCCGAAGCAACCGCAAAACACTATAAAACAGAAGGCTTTTTGAAACTGTTCTTTGGCAAAATGGAATCAAGACCTATCCATAATCTTCATTTTTAAAGTTCATCTACCCAGTCTAAAAAAAGAGACACTGTGAATAACATATTCTAACTATAATATACTTAGACATTATACTAGATAAAATAAAAGCCATTGTACATTAGATCACTAACATCAAATTACCTCCATTGCATAAGATTTTTACCACTGAGATACAATGAAAACCAAGAAGATCATAAAGAGGAACAAACAATTATCAACATCAGATCGCTAAAGCAAACTACGTCCAAGAAATTGGTTGAAATAAACCAGATCTTTTGAATTTGTGAAGAGATCAGAGCAGGGTGGAGATCTTCGGTTAAGCTGATCAAATTTTCTTATTGTCATGGTTCCATTGTTGTGGCTCCAAATTTAGAACGGAGGAGAGTGATAGACAGAGGAGTGATGAAGTCGTCAAAATTCCAAGCACAACACCACAGATGTGTTGGAATTAAAATATGAAACGCAGCGGAAGGAACGGATCGTTGACAAACAAAAATTTTCTAAAAAGTTTATTCATCGAGAATAGATATATAATTTTAATTAATAATAGAAAGTTTTAAGAATTTTACTAACCTTTTGTAGGCTATCAGGGTATCCTAGCTTTTCTCTTTGACACCACGATCTTCCAATCTAAGCCTCCACACCAATGGAAAGACGAGTGGGCGTCAAACTGTAAGAATGAAATTTTCTCACACTTTTTTGAATCTACTATGTACTCAACATATGAGATAGCAGATCTTTTTTTTAGAGAAGAACTCTCAGTTTTTCTGAGTATTTTGCAAAAGTTATATAAATGAAAAATAACTCTAGAGATAACTGTTATCTCTCTCTTTTTATATATGAGCCATTAGTCTTTTTTTTAATTGACTTTTTTCTTTCTTTCTTTCCTGTTTGTGATTCGTATCTCTCACACACACACTAGGTAGGTTACATTTTTTTTTAATAAACGAATCAGTTGATTCGTTTAACATATATATATATATAAATAAGGAAAACGTAAAGTACGTTCCCTTTTTTGTTTTTTTTATTATTTTTAACGAATCATTGATTTGTTATATATATATAATATATATAATATAATATATATATAAAAGGTAAAAACGTTTACATAAACAAATTAAAAAAATAATATATATATTAATATATTATAAAATCTTATATATATATATATGATTTGATTCAAAACTATATATATATATATATATCTCAGTATAAATTTAAAAGTAAATCACATTTATTTAACAATAGATTTAATTAACTAATGCTCAGTTAAATGTGATAACATTTATCACATTACATTATGTGTCATAGAGAACATATTTCTGCGTCACAATAATAACTCAAGTGTGAAATAATTAATTCAAAATTTAATAATTTCAAACTAAATATGTTTAATTCATTCTATACATAAATCCAATATAGTGTTGCAGAGGCAGTATTGGGGACCTATGGACCTATAACCCAAGCTCCAATAAATTTGACAATTAGTTAAACTCTTTGATTAATGTGCTAAATTTATTAGTTTCAGTGTTACTCCACTAAAAACCTGAAACTGAACTCTTGAGATTATAGTGAAATTACTCAAAGAAAATAAACGAGTAGTCTATTGATATAATCATTACATATAAGTCAATCCTTCATAAATAGTTTATAATAAGAGCTAGGTTCAATTTTCGTTTACCTCTCTTATTATAACTTTATTCTTGAGTTCCAATAATCCTCTAATGAATAGTTAATTCATAATCTTATTATGAACGAGCGCTCTACTGTTTAAACCTTAAATTATCACTCAAGAGAACTATTTTTGTAACTTCCATAGGGAAGGAATGGATTCCATATTTGTATAATATTATTTCCAGCAACTTATTACATTATGTTTCCAAGATGCTAAGTTATGATCTGTGCTAAAACAAATCTTACCAAGTAAATCAAAAAACATAATGTCATAAACAGGAGTCTAATAAATACTCAGGATTAAGACTGTCAAATATATGATCATCATAGTGATAAATTTGAATACTCTATTTATAACAGATGATTATTAGAGATTCATAATTTATCTGGTCCAGTCCTATATAATCTCATTATATAAAGTACCCTAATCCAATGTCTCTACATTAATAGTCCAGATAATGACTATTTTATTCTAAATGAGATTGAACCGTACTTGTAATATTTAATTAATGATCCCAAACTTTAATTAATTATTACGGACTATTTAGATTATTATTTATAAATTTTATCCCTAAGCATATAACACTTATATGTTAAATTTATAGCGACATAAATAAGCATGGAATTTTCTTGATGTTTATAAATGTATTCATAACACATATAAGCAACCAAAATAATAACAAATGTCATTTTATTTATTTATTAACAATATATACAATGTCATAGCTTTTAGGACACCAAATCCAACAAGATGCAAGTAGATTTACCGGGGCAAGGAACTTCAATCTAAGGTAGTGCAAGCAAACTTATGGAAGAGAAAGGTGATCAGATTCGCCATGATTTGGTACTTGACGTGATCCAACAACAACAACAACTCGATGAGAACATATCAATGGCGCGGAGGAGATCTTAGATCGACGCCGTTGCGAGCTTTGATGACAGCAACAGAGGAAAAACATGCAACAAAGGAAAGAAAATAGATCCGCTATGGTAGTCACCACTGGGCTAGTCTAATAGTGATAGCTCAAAGGTGACGTTCATATAAGAAGAGAGACGAAGAGAATCACAAAGAAAGAGAAAAGGTGGGGGAGGAAGGAGGCATTGAGAGAGAATGATTGATATGAAAGTAATTCAATAATAAGATGGCATGATGAGCAAAATGGTAAATGTCAAATTAGTATTTGAAAAATAAACACTAAGAAAAATAAGCTAAATTGACAGTTGAATAAAAGTTAATATACAAAATGTTTGAATGGTTAGTAAATAAACTATTTAATTTTAAATCAACATTAATTAAATGATATAATGACTAAAATACTAGATTGAAAACCCTAGTAGCAAAGTATGCCTTTTCTTCTTTCTCTTTCTATCTCTTTTTCCCCAACATGTCTCCTCTTTCCCTCTTCACCTTTCCTGACTGTGAAGAGTGACCGCACAGGACGAATCCGTGGATTCAAGGGAAGGTGTCGAACGTGGAGAGTGATAACACCAAAGGAGCAGGTCTTGTCAGAGTTGCACCATCATTCGTGGTAGGAGTTACACGGAGTCGAGCTTATGAAAGCGGCATATTTTAAGTTGCAAACTCAATAGTCCCTACGGTGGTGTCAGTGACGAGAGGGTTGCACAATCCTACAATGACATCATGCCAGAACCAAGTGCAAGAGTTGTGCGACATCTCACATAGGGAAGTGCCAGAGTCACGGATGGAGGCGTCATCTCGGATGGTAACACTAGAGTCATCCTCAAAGTCGCACAAGGTCACTAAAGTTGTCACTAGACTTGTCATTGGAGCCAGGAGAGAGAAGATGTAATGCCCACCATTTTCTTTAACAGATGGTATGCAAGTTTAGTGATCTTAAGCGACAATATGAATGAAAATTATGACTTAGAAGGACATTTTGTGTGACATTTGTGAAAATAATATTTTTTATTATGAACTAATGACTTTTGTCATGGATGGGCTAGAGAAGTTCTATCAATGTAAAGTGCATAATATATGATTATTGTGACTTTTGTTTGTAAATTGTTTCCTTTGATGAATTACTTGGATTTTTATTTGTTTAGATATGATATTTTAATTGTTTGGATTTTTTTGGGGGGATTTATTTTAATTTTTAGAATTTTATTGAATTTTAGAAATTATTTTTAATTTCAAGAAATTATGCCCTTTATTTTCATTTTTAGATTAAAAAAAAGAGGCCTCCCAAACAACATGTTGTTTGGGAGTTGATAACCCAAAACGACTTGTCATTTTGGGAGGGAACAGACCAAAAAAAGAGCCAAACAACATGCCATTTGGCAACTTCTTTGTCCCCACGATCATAGTAGCAGGAAACCATTTTGTCCCAAATTTCATTTTTGGATTAGTTCCTTCCATTTTCCATGTCCAAATCCAATTTACCTTATCATTTAAACAAGTAGGGATTATTTTCTTTTGTCAATTTGCGATATCACATATTCTCCTAACAAAGCGATACTGCCTCGTACATTATTCCTCCACCTTTTTCTTGCAACCCCTATGCACGCCCATACCCTCTCCATTACCTCCATTTTGTCCTCATTTTTCTTTTCCAGCAAAGAGTGATGCAAGACCACAACCCTCCTTCCTCCCCCATGTTCTCCTCAACTCTTTCCCCGACAATTCACCATTACCTCCATGCCTCATCCAATACACTCACTTTCTTCTCTTTTGGCAACACTCCCCTTGTCAACTAGACCATATGTGAGCCCATACTCTATTGATAAAAGCGTAGAAACATAATCATCCCTTTCCCACGTTTCTCCTTCTCATTTCCTCCTTCACTTCATTGCTCACCGAGACAAACACAAGCACACACACACATACACTTTATTCAAACTAAGTCATTCCAATATCCAAGTTACCCTATCAGCCACTTGAATCTAGTGTAAAGCATTTCCTAAGTCAAAAACAAAGCATTTCTCTAACGCTGAAGGCTAAAAAGACAAGTTATGGTTTGATTGTTGAAATCATAAACGAAGCCAAAACAGAGTTTCGACTACATCGCAAGGTCAGTTTTTCTATCTATTTCATGCAAAATTTTTACTATGATATTATAGTATATATAGGTATGATTTTTTATGTGGTTTAATATTTAGTTTTGTTCAAGAAACAATTTTTTTTATGATTATTACTACTATGCCCATTTTATGTTGAAAATTCACACTACGGGATTTTCCAGGAAGAATAGAAATAAGATTTTGAGAAACTTTTGCACGTTGTTCAACGTATCTCTTACAAAAATTTTGGATCCAAATACACTATTTTTGATTTTTTTTTAAGAATTTATACTAATTATTATTTCTTACAACCCTTAAACTACTGCCAAATATGATGATTTGTTTGGTGACATTCTAGAATATGTTTAATAATGAAAAAGAAATTATGAATGCTTATTTATAAGTGTAGTTATTACTTGCAAAATTTGGTTCCACACAAATGCTAAAAATTAAGTTAAAAATATTAGAAGATGCACTGCTCAATGTTTCAACATTATTCCAGCAATGCTTTTGTAAAATTTTAAATGTTATAAAATACTTAGAGTGATCCAAAAATGATGAAAACAAATCTGGGGTATAGAGTAGAAAAATGTTTTGCTTAATTTTAGATAAATTAGAATTTTGCATGATTTTAGAACATTCCTTGATTGTTGACTGCCCATAGGTTATTTCCAATGATAGCTCAAAGTTGATGATATTAAATGTAATTGTATATTTGAATGTCTAGTATATCTTATTAAAATTTCAAAGTCATTAGAATTTTGATGATTTTTATAAAATTCGTTTATTGCTTACTACCCATACTATATTTTCTACAGTAGTTTTGTAATTTGTAAGATATAAAATATTTGCTTATAGTCATCTAAATGCGATGAAATCAAATCTACTGATATTTGCAGATGTTGTTTAAAATTCTTGGTAAAAAATTCAAATCTGTTTGAATTTTTTATGATTTTTATAAATTTATGGACCACTAACTACCAGTTATGTTTTTCCAAAAATGTTGTAGTGTGTTAGAAAATATCAAAATAGTATTTATAGTCATCAAAATGTTATAAAATTTAATATAGTGATATGTATAGATGCTAAGAATATTATATTAAAATTTTAAAGTCATTGAAATTTTTAATGATTTTACAAAATCATTAAGTCTTGACTGCTAGGTTGAATTTGTGAATCTGTCCAGAATGTAGTGTATTTGTATAAGTTCTTCTAAGTGACTAAGCATAGTATTGCTTATTTCATAATGATGTATGCGATGTTTTGAGTATGTTCTTACACTAAGAATGTTTCTTTTACTACTATGTTATAGTGTTAGAGACTTTTGAGGTACTTAAGTTGTTAGGAGTGGAGAGGAGCCATCCATTTGCAAGAGGTTAAGTAAATTTGCTACAAGTCAAGTAAGCGTATTCTCACCTACAATATGATAAAGAATTATAAAAAGTTTTGAGAAATTTTATGTCTCAAAAGATCCCTTCTATGATGGTTGTGATTAATGTCTTTTTATGGATGTTTTCAATGTTTGTTTTATGATGCATATGACGTTTTCTCAAATATATATGTATATATATGTATCACATAATCAAAGCGTTGTTCACCCAATGATGATGTTTTTCCCCCAAGGTGGACTATCCCCCAAGGTGAACTTGTCAAGTTTGTTCTAGGATTAGCTATCCCTCTCTTCGTATGACGTCCCACCGTAATGATATCAATGGTGTAATACTAGGGCCCTAGAGGATAAAATGAATGGTTTTAATATGGAAAAAAGAAGAGGAAAGATATGTTCTTATAAAGTGTGCTTTATGCACTATAATGATTATGTCAAAGGTTCAATGACTTGTGTTATGTTTTTTAATAATGTTTTGTGAGATCTCATATGTACTTAATAATGTTATTGGTTACTTAAGTTATATCATATTACAAATAAGGGTAAGGCTACAGCTATAGATGTAGAATAGACAAACAAATGTGTGTGCAAAGGATGTGGCGTTGAAACATAGAGTCATGTTATGAAAAAAATAACAATAATAATGCTATATTAAATTTATTTTTGCACATTATTAGGCTTATTTAATTATTATGTTTTTAATACTTTCTTGAACTCGACGTTATGTTGTCAAACTTTGGCTTGTAATAATTTATTTGTCGTAATTTGATTTCATGTTGTATACATACTATGTTAAAACTAACTATTTCTATAAGTAGTCGGTTAGCCAAATACCATGGATGTTTTGTTGGGCTAACTAAGGAGGAAAACCGTTAAAGGTAAGTAAGTAATGAATCTATTTGAAAGTTACAATCATGTGAAATCCTAGTAGTATATATTTAGAAACAAACTAATTGTATAAAAGTAAATTAAGGATTGAATTTATATGTTCATATGGGAATACTAATTAAATAAAAAAATTAGATCAAAATTCCTAGGTAAATAATTAGACAATACTTATATATTTAGGTTTTCCTACCAAATAATTAAAAGATAACAATGAAAGTTAACGATTCCTATGACATCTATAAGGGGGCGTTACGAATATGGTATCTAAAAGGTTTTCGTTTCCAATACACATCGCTACACATATGCCCTAAATCCTCCAAGTAAGTGAATATTATATTTGGATGTCAATGGACATGTTATGTATTTTTATATATATGTACTTGTGAGACGCTATTTTTGCTCTATCATGATCATGTCCCTAACTCCCTAATCTACGATGTACTAGTAGGAAGCAACTATGAACGGCCAAAGTAAGAGAGGTAGACCTCACCGACAAGCAGTAGCTGGAGCTGACATTCCAACCAATGCCAACCTGATTGCAATGATTTCTGACCTCCAAAAGAAGCTTGAAGATCATGGAAAAGAAATAGAAGAGCTCAGAACCAATGGTTATGGAGGAGAAGGTTAAAACGAAAATACGCTAGCTATCCCTCAGCAAGTAGCTCAACTTGTTACAATACCCATGGCTCAAGAGTTTCTATTAGTCAGTTGGAGGCATGTTAAACCTACAGATTTTGAAGGTTCCAGCGATCTTTTGGTTGCTCAAGGCTAGTTAAAGACAATTAGACCACTCTCAAATTTATGAATTCTAACGACAATGAAAAAGTCCTATGTGCCTTTTATTGTCTCACAATGGAAGCACGAATCTGGTGGGAGAGGATTGAACAAAGCCGAAGGATCAATGAAATGACATAGGATAACTTGTTAAAGTGTTTAATGAGAAATTCTTCCACAAGAACCTTAACCACAAGCACTATGATGAGTTTGAGAGTCTACGGCAAGTAGATATGTCTGTAATAGAAGTAGTAGCAAAATTTAACCAACTTGTTCACCTATACCCTAAAATGATTCAGGATGATGAAGATAGGGTAAGGAGATTGAATAAAGTCCTCCATCCTAAGATTGCTATAATTGTGGATAGAGCTCAATTGCCTCGTACTTAGGAGGATCTGGTTAGTGCAGCACTTTGAGTGAAGCAATATTTATAGAAGGATAAAAGAAACCAACCGTTACAGAGTCAATTTGATAACCATATAAACAATCAAAATCGACCTAAGGGCAACAACAACAACCACAACAACAGAAACTAGAATCATAATAAAAGAAAGGGCAATTTCCAAAATTAGAAAGGTCAAAACAACAATAGGGAATACAATGGTCAACACCAACACCATAACAACAAGCAAATCCAACCTTGTGCCAGATGTAGGAGTAAACATTTGGGAAAGTGTCGTCAAGGCACAAACAAGTGCTACACTTGCGGTCATAAGGGCTATATCTCCATTAACTACCCTAACAAAACCTATTCTTAGAACCAACAAAAGGCACCCCTTGCTCAACTCCATAGTATATGGGTAGCCTTTAAAGGACCACTTGTATATCAAGGAAGATTGGAAGCCCCACCTACTAATGCTCACATTTAAACTATGACAAAAGAAGAAGCTATAGTAGAAACCTTCAATGTTGTCATAGGTCAGATCACTATCCACACAAAAAATGCTTTTGTATTTTTTGATACAGGTATTATCTATTCTTTTGTATCTATATCTTTTGCCAAAAACCTAGACAGAAGTGAGGAATGTATGGGACAAGGGTTCATTATTACACTTCCCATGGGGGAAGTGATGTCATCCACACGTTTTTTATGTGCCATTCCTTTAAGAATTTTTTATAGAGAACTTTATATCGATCTTATTATACTCTACATGCATGATCATAATGCTATTCTCGGGATGGACTTTGTGGGAAAATAAAATACTTCAATCGAGCGCTGACAATGAAAGGTGATTTTTGATCTAGAATATGAAGAGCGATTTGTGTTCATGGGTGAATCAAGAAAGAAGCCAAAACTTTTACAAGCAGCCATGAAGGCAAAGAAAATATGGCTAATGGATGCACGAGTTTTCTAGCAAACATCATAGATAAAAGTAAAAAAGAAAAGGCAAATGTCAAAGATGTTTCTAGGGTTATGGAATTTCCAAAAGTATTTCTTGAAATTCTACCAAGCTTACGTCTAGAAAGTGAGATTGAATTCAAAATCAAACTCGCACTAAGCACAAACTCAATCTCTAAAGCACCATATAGAATGGCCCTAGTAGAATTGGAATAGCTACATCCTTAACTAAAAAGGCTTCTTGATAAGGGTATTATCTGGCCTAGTCATTCTCCTTGGGAAGCTCTAGTCTTGTTTGCGAAGAAGAAAGATGGTTCTATGTGACTTTTCATCGATTATCAAGAAGTGAACAAAATAACAATCAAGAACAAGTACCCATTGCCCTGGATCGATGATTTATTCAATTAGCTAAAGGGCACGTCAGTGTTTTCAAAGATAGATTTGCGGTCAGAATACCATCAACTAAAGATAAAAGAAGGGGACATTTCAAAGACAGACTTTAGAACTAGGTATAGCCATTACGAATTCGTGGTTATGCCTTTTGGCCTAAGAAATGCTCCTCTAGCATTCTTGGACCTGATGAATTAGGCGTTCAATAACTATCTTGATAAATTTGTCATAGTGGTTATCGATGACATCCTTGAATATCTGAAGAGTTGAGAAGAATATGTTGTGCACTTAAGAATAGTGCTAGAAAACTTGAAAAGACATTAGTTGTATGCCAAGTTCTCTAAGTGTGAATTCTGGCTTGACCATGTATCTTTTCTAGGTCATGTTACTTCTAAGGATGGAATTATAGTGGACCCTCTCAAAATCGATGCAGTTCTCAACTAGAAGTAGCCTAAGAAAGCAAATGAGATAAGAAGCTTCTTAGGTTTAGCTAGTTTTTTTAAAAAGTTAGTGGAAGATTTTTCCAAAATAGTCTTGCTGCTCACCAACTTGACTTATAAAGGGAAAAAATTTGAATGGACTGACAATTGTGAGAAATGTTTCTAAGAACTAAAGAAAAGGCTACCTTCGCTCCAATTTTGGTAATTCCAAAAGGCAAAGAAGGATTTGTCATATATAGTAATGCCTAAAAAATAGGTCTCGATGTAATGTTGATGCAGAATGATAGAGTGATTGTGTATGCCTCGAGACAACTAAAGGCTTATTAAAAGAACTATTCTACTCATGATCTCGAATTGGTAGTGATAGTTTTTGCATTGAAAATTTAGAGACTTTTTTTTTACAAAATTCAATGTAAAACCTACATCAACTATTGGAGTTTGAAGTGCTTTTCACCCAAAAGGACTTGAGTATGAGACAATAAAGATGGTTAGAATTGATCAAATTCTATGATCGTGAAATCTTCTACCATTTAGGGAAGGCGAATCGAGTGGCAGATATTCTAAGTAGAAAGTCTTCTACAATCTTGATGTCCTTACAAGAAATGTCCCAACCTTCGAAGAAAGAAATTCTAGAATTTGGTCTTGAACTAATTGAAGACATCTATTAGCATTGACTATTGCGCCAACATCATACAACAAGATTTGAAATAAACAAGAGAGAGATACAAGCCTAGTAAGGATCAAGTAGATAATTGAGGAAGGAAAATGTCAAGGGTTTCAAGTGGCAAAAGACAGAATGTCATATTTCAAAGACCATTTATGTGTTCGTGAAGTTGATGGTTCGAAGGAAATGATCCTAACTGAAATCCACAATACTCCTTATTCAATCAATCCAAGTACGATGAAAATGTATAATGACTTAAAGGACGGTCTCTGATGGTTTGGCATGAAGCGTAATAATGCTAAGTACGTAAAGCAATGCTTGACTTGTCAACAAGTCAAGGCTGAACACCAAAGGCTAGGAGCTGGCATGCATCTAATTCAGATAACTGAATGGAAGTGGGAGGAGATTGCAATGGATTTTATTATAGGTCTACTGAGAACTATAAATGGGTATGATTCTATTTGGGTAGTAGTCGACCGATTGACTAAGAAAGCACACTTTATTCCCATCAAAATCACCTATTTCTTAGAATAACTTGTAGAACTCTATGTCAAGGAAATTATAAGGCTTCATGGCCTTTCAGAATCCATCATCTCTGACTATGATAGTAGGTTCACTTCATATTTCTAGAAAAGCATGTAAAATACATTGGGTACAAAGTTGCGTTTTAGCATAGCTTTTCAACTCTAGATTGATGGCCTGATAAAGAGAACAAATTTGATCTTAGAGGACATGCTTCGTACCTGTGCTCTTGATTACAAGATTAGCTAGTATTAGATGCTACCGTTGGCAGAGTTTGCATACAACAACAACTATTAAGCAACAACAGGTGTGGCACCTTACGAGGCACTTTATGGACAGAAATGTAGGTCACCCATCTGTTGGCATGAAGCTGGGGAAAAGAAGATGATGAAAGATGAAACCAAAGAGAAGAAAAATTTTGTTAGCAAAACAACTGAAGCAGTGAAACTAATATGTAGAAGGATTGAGATTGCACAGAGTTACTAGAAGAGCTATGCCGACAAAAAAAGGAGGACTTTGGAGTTTGCAGTCGATGATTTTATATTTATAAGAGTGCCACCGATGAAAAAAATCATGAGATTTGGGAAGAAAAGAAGCTTAGCTCAAGATTTGTAGGACCTTGTGAAGTAGCGAGGCGAATTGGTAATGTAGTTTATGAACTAAATCCACTACCAAACATGTCATTTATCCTCAATGTCTTCCATGTTATAATACTCAAGAAGTTCATTTTAGATCCCATGCATGTAATCAAACCCCAAGCCATCAAGATACGAGAAGATCTTAGCTATGAAGAGAAGACGATCAAGATTTTAGACAAAAAAAACCAAGACTCTAAGGAATAAAGAGATCGCATTGGTTTAGGTCCTTTGATGTAGCCGCAATGTGGAAGAGGCTACATGGGAATGAGAAGAAGAAATAAGAACCAAGTACCCTTAATTATTTTAAGTTTTGGGGACGAAACTTTTATAAGGAAGGGAGGATTGTAATGCCCGCTGTTTCTTTAATAGATGATATACAAGTTTAACAATTTTATACGACAATATGAATGAAAATGATGACTTAGAACGATGTTTTGTGTGATGTTTATGAATATGATATTTATAATTATGAAGTTTATTATGAACTAATGATTTTTGTTGTAACGCTCGCCTAATTCTATGTAACAGATAAGGTTATGTAAATGACGACGTTAATGTTATATTAATGATGATGTTAAGTGATATGCTCATAATGTGCTATGATATATGATAAATGGTGCTAACCATTTTTATTTAAGTGTTATGACAGGTGACGCTCGCGTAGAATTGATGTGCTCAATTGTTCATGTCATTAATGTTATGTGTTTAATTATATTTTTATGGACAATTATATGTTATTAATGATTTATGGGAGTTAAGACAGATCGGCAGGCCGGACCATTTGGATCGGCAGGCCGAAATGATGTCTTCAGAACGACAAGCCGATGGTATATCATCGGTAGGCCGGACTTCTGAGATCGGCGGGCCGAACTCTTGAGATCGGCAGGCCGATGACAGCTGACAAGTAGTCAGCAGAAATTTCACAAAATTTGTGATAAGATGGAATTTATTTATGGACGTTTTATTTTGATTAAATATCATAATTATGGTATGATTTCTTTAATTTTGGTAATAAAACATTTGACTTTTGAATTTATTTGATTTAATAAAAGATTTCCCATTTTACGATTTCAAAATAGGGAAACCGTTACAAAATTGATGACCTCCCTTATTGCTTTCCACTCTCCACGCACATGAACCGTTTTTAATCAGAAAATTTCTGAAACCTCTTTCATTCCTTTTCACATTATTTCATTTTCACCTTAACTCTCTCTCTCTCTCTCGATTTTTCTCTCTCTCTTCATCACATTTTTTTCTTTCTCTTCCTCTGAAAATTTTTCCTTGTTATTATTTATTAAATTATTGAAATTTCTTTGGAGAAAAATCAAGGAGCTTGAAGAAGAAATTGTTTTAAGGTATGAGTTTATTTTTAAGCATTTCTGAAAATTTTTCCTCTTCAAACCAACTTTTATATCTCCATCTAAGAATGTCATTTTGCTCTGAATTTTTAGTATGTTGTTCATTCATGTGTTATGTGATTTTTCCCCAAGTCTCACGTTATTTTGATTTTCCTATATTAAGTTATAAATTTTCTTCTCACCACCATTCTCTGTGCATTATTGCTGACTATTTTGTACACATTTGTGTGGGTGTTATTTTAATGTAAATGAATGTTGTTTTGCACGAAATTTGATGGATATGTATAATTATATGTGAAGTAAAGGGCTGTAAAATATGGTAATGATTTGATGAGTGTTTTATGAGT